>PVKA01033653.1:0-24177 GCA_004027165.1 Ctenomys sociabilis
TATGTCCGTGCTGAGGCAAAGTGGGTACTGAAGCAACCAAGGCCTCAAGGATGGTCCTCCCCCCAGTTCAGATCACTTCTAGGCGAGAGTGGCAACCAGGGGAACATGCAGCTTCACTAGCTTCTGGGTCAAAGCACGATTTGAGGCCTGAGGGTACATCTGGAGCTGGTCCCCATGGACCACTGAGATGATGGGCCCTGCGACTTGGCCCCTGGGCTGAGGAAACAAAAGAAGGAAGGAGGCCAGATTGCAGAAGTGCCTATCTGCCATCACCTCGGTGTTCTCTAGCGCCCCCTGCTGTGCAAGACTACCCTTGCTGGGTCCAGCTCCATTTCCACAAAGCAGGGTAAAGAACGTTGGTTGCATCGGGAGCTCAGAGATAATGAAATGGTAAATGGCAGGGAAGCAGGCATCCATGGAAGGAGCAAGGAGTCAATAGAGAAAGAAGCCAGAGGGGCAAGAGTTTCTGTGTCCTCTGGAGAGGGAGAGGTATAGACGACTGGAAGCCTCAAGGAGCAATGTCCCCAGCTCCTTTGAAAAAGAAAATGCAGTCACATACTAAACACAGCTCAAGAAAGCCACATTGTTCCACTTTCAAATGAACAGAAAATAAAATTCCTGGACAGATTCCCTCTTCCCACCCTTGGGAATAAGTGGGAAGTGAGTTGAGATACATCTCATTTTTCTTCAAAAGGCTTTCTCAGTTGCTTGGCTCCTGCTGAGTCAGGCCACCCCCCACCATCTGCAGATTCGCTGCATTCCATCATTCATTCAACAGCGCTGTCTGCAGCCTCAGAGGTTCCAAGCATTGAGCCCAGGAGCCTACCTGAGTGTGAGCCTCTGCTCAGCCTGTTTGTAGCATCTGTGGCTGAAACTGGCTTCAGCGAGTGTCAAAAGAGCAGACTCTTGAACAGGAGAAAGTTCCAGGACATATTTGATGTGGCTCCAGTTTAGATCTGCCAGTATTTCTCTGGTAATTATAAGAGCAATGGCTTTGGAGTCACGTAAGATGAGTTCTAATCCTACCTTGGCTCTTTTCTATTTTTTCTTTTTTCTGCATTTTAGGGAAGGGTCTACAGGGTGTTCAGGGTCTCACTACTAGATTGGACTCATAGTGACTCTCCTGTTTACAGCCTCCCAAGTGCTGAGATTTACAGATACCCAGGCTCAATCACCTCTTAGCCCGCCCTGGGGGCACCTGGGGATCAAACCCCCATCCCCTGCCTGTGCCTGCTTGCAGGTGCTTTAAACTGCTGAGCTACTTGGCTGGCCCCTTGGCTCTTTTCTAGCTCTGTGACTTTAAGCAGTTTGCCTCACATCTCTCAACCTGTTCCATCATATGTCAAGTGTTTGGGTCAAAGCTACCTATCAGGGTTTCTAGGAAGATAGGAACAATGTCTGCAATAGGCCAAAGAAAAGAATAATGCAGGCCTCCTGCACCAAAGCCCACATCACGAAGCTCCAGGATCTTGAAGTCCATTGGATGCTTTAACCAGTAGCCTGGGCACCTTTGAGCAGTTCCAGCCTCACTCTACCTGAGGATGCTGCGCCTACTGCTGCCTTCCTTGGAATGGGCCCTAGTTCCTCCTCCTCCTCACTGGAAAAATGAGAAATGGAACCCCGAGGAGGGAGATATTTGCTCAAGAGCAACACAGCTTGAGGGTGGCACCGTGTCACTGGATCCTGGCCTGATGGCACAAGCCCTCTGAAGACTGGCTGAGGTGTGCTCAAGTGCCCGGGTGCTGCACCTCGAAAGACCTGAGCTGGAGCCCTGCTCTGCACTCATTCTGTCATTCATTCTGCAAACACGGAGTGGCTGGCACATGCTGGCCCCATGCTCAGTGCAGGGCTCGCGGGGGCTGAAATGACCTGGTCCCAACCCACTCACTGCTCACGGTCTGATGGGGGAGGCAGCAACCGCCAATCAATGGCCAAACAAGCCAGTCACCTCCATGGGAAAGCAGCGAGGAACAGACACAGGGAGAGCCCAAGTGATGGGACTATGGGGGCAGGAGGGCCACCAAGGCATTCAGGGTGAAAAACTCAAAGAGGGGACATAACAACTGGGCCCTGAACACCAGAAAGGAGCCAGCCACGTGGACAAGGGTGACCAGGCAGAGCTGGGTGTGATGAGAACAGATGAGACCACATAAGCAAAGGGACACAGAGGACAGGTCAGACCCAGGAGGTCACAGCAAAGAGCTGGGCAGAGAGCAGGAGCCCGTGGGGGGATCCATGCAGGGAACTGATGGCTGCTGCCTGTTGTTTCCAAAGGGTGGCTCTGGCCACTGCTGTTTCTGTGACGCTCAGTGGTTCTCTGGCCCTGGGCAGGTGGCTTCTGCATTCTGAGTCTCCATCTCCTCATCTGTGAAAGGGGCTAACGGGGCCGACCTCCCACTGTCACTGCAGACTGACAGGTGACTGCTGAGACACGGCACTTAGCCACGTGCCCCCAGCATGGTTCAGTGCTGAGACAAAACACCGCTCCTTTGCGTCTCACATCCAGGGCCACCTCTTCCGCCACTGGACACAGCGTGGCAGCAGGACCCGTTGTATCTGCGCAGGAATCGCTGTGACTTCTGCGCTGCCTTCAGTTGCGGGACATTGAGGCCGAAGTGCAGTGAGCTCCCGCCCATCAGCGGCCAGCCGGAGATGTCAGTGAAGTTCAGTGGCAGAGAGCAGCCAGGTCCCCTTTCAGGGAGGGCTTGCAGGTGGCCTTAGCATCCATCAGCGTCTGGGCTCCATTGCCTGGATGCCTGAGATGCGCAGCGTGTCCCCATCAGGGTCACAGAGGGGCGGCGAGCAGTAATGACTGTCTTGGCTGCTCCTGCAGTTGGATTTATTATGGCACAAAGAAGCGATTTCGCTCCTGGCGGTAACAGGCAGCAGGCCCATCTGTGCTTGTAGCCATCCAGTGTGCCAGGCCTGGGTGGGGCAGGTGGAGGCTTCTACCCACACCCTCTGGCCAGGGCTCTGGACAGAGCCCAGTGGGCCATCCACCTCCTGTACTCCAGGCCACTTGTCCAATAGGCCACTACCCAACAGCTTTCTCAGCGTCTGCAAATCTGCGCCCAGACCCCAAGGTACAAGTGCGGACTTGCGCAAGGGGAGACCCAGGTTTCTGGCACCCGGCAGCACAGAGCTGCTAAAGGCTTCAGAGTCAACCTGAATGAGGGTTCAAGTCCTGATCACTATGTAACAGCCAAGTGCCCCGCACTGAGGAAACTCGCTCCCTGAACCTATTTCCTCATCTCTGAAGGGAAGCGTAGAAACCTCTACTTCAAAGAGTTGTATCTACTAAGAGGTAAAGAGTACAAAGCATCAAGGACCGACAGTTTATCCAAGGACTACAATACTAATGTACCTTGAGTTACTGTGCCCCAATAAACCCATGATAAATGGAAATATCTTATGTCAAAAATGTGTTTAGGGGCCAGAAAGATAGCTCAGTAGAATAAGCACTTGCCTGGCAAGCACAAGAGTCTGAGTTCAATCCCTGGTTCTGTAAAAAAAAAAAAAGCGTTTAATCTGCCAAATCTACTAAACACCAGAGTTTAGCAATCCAGGGCACCGGAAGCGCTGACACTTCCCACACACACACTGATCACATGGCTGATTAGAGATTGTGAGTACTGTGCCTCATATCACCAGCCTGCGAAATGATTAAAATTCAGATACTAAAGCAGAGCTTCCACTGAATGTGTATCACCTTTGCAACCTCATAAAGTCAAAAGATCACAAATCAAAACATCATAAATCGGGGACCATCCGCACTACGATAGGAGATATCCTTTACTAAAGCCAATTCTGCCACCAAACAATGTGCTAGCTCTTTTTTTTTTTTTTTTTTTTTTAATGTTTTTGGTACAGGATCTCATTACTCAGCTCAGACTCATAGTGATTGTCCTGTTTTCAGCCTCCCCAGCACTGGGATTACAGGCTTGTGCCACCACGTCCAGTCTCCAGTGACCGGTTCAGCACGCCCAGGGGCAGGGCCGGTTCAGCATGTGGTGCCAAGAATCGAACCCTGGACCCTGAGCTTGCCTAAGCAGGCACTTAGTCCGCAGAACTACCTCACCGGCCCTTGCTAGCTCTTTTAAAATATTTTATCTCTAATCTCAAAACCCATCTTGTAAGCAGGTATCACGTTCATTGTGGGGAGCTAACCGCCTGTGAGAGATAATACTGGAATTACGGCCAGGTGGCTTCTCGGTTCTCTAGACACACAGCCCACCCACACCTCGCCTAAAGGGCCAGACAGGCGGACAGGCTGGCCGACACTTCCTCCAAATACCAACATTTCTCAAGCACCAGCTCCAAGACAAACCCTCCTCAGAGCACTGGCTACAGTAACATCAACACAGAAGACTCCTGCCCCTGAGGAACTCAACCTTTATAGGGCAAAGAGAAAAGCTGACAGAATAAATAAATCTGTATCAGTTAGCCTCAGGTACATAACAAATGACCCCAAAAGTTATTGGCTTAATAAAGAACCATTTGTTATCGCTCCCAATTCTAGAAGTTGGTTGGGCAGTCTCTTCTAAACTTATTCGTGCATGGAGTGGTACTTACCTCACAGGTCAGCTGTGTTGGCAGGTCCGAGATGGCCTCATTCATGCGTCAGGCAGCTGGTACAGACTGCTGTGGGATGTGCTGGTCCCCCTCTCGGTACCCTCAAATCACTCAGGAAATTAGATATTTTCCTTACATAAAGGATAGAGTTCCAAGAGAACAAAAGCAAACACCACAATGCCTCTTGAAATTGATTCCAGAATTCACATGCTGTCACTTCAATACTTTCTACTGCTCAAAGCAAATCACATTCTATTGCATGGGCAGGATGTGTGTCGTACTTCTGAGTCCTACCAAGTAAATCAGTGGAGCTCAGAATGAGGGCAAGGGAGTGAGTCTGTGGCCTAGCCACGTGAGAGATAACTGTCCAATAAATCTCTCACTCAGATGAAAGTCTGAATTGTGAGGCCATTAAAAGGGGTCTGAGGGACAGGTGGCTCAGTGGAATAAGTGCTTCCCTGGCAATCACAAGGGCCTGAGTTCAATTCCCGATTCCGCAAAAAAAAAAAAAATGCGGGGGGGGGGGGTCTGAGCTGGGGAGATAGCTCAGCAGCACACCACCTGCCGAGCAAGCACAAGGTCTTGAGTTTGACTGCCAGAACCAAAGGAGGGGGATCATATTCTTTAACCCTCAGAAAGTCAGTGTGAACAGGATCATTATATTATAAGGCAGATTTCATATGAAGAAATAGGCCCAGAAACAGGAATTATCTTGCCCAAGGTCACAGATCAAGTTTGTGACAGAACCAGGACTTGAGCCCCTGCCAGCCAGCCCTCTGCTCCTTATAAGGAGCATCCCACCTTATAAGGAAGCTTGAAGGGGGCATGGCCTGGGTGGGGGAATCTGGGTAATCATCCCCCAGCAGGGGTGTCCCTCCTGCCCCACCTCTGCCTCCTGTTGTAATCTGAGCCCTCTCAGCCCCCTGGCAGGCCCCATGGCACCACCCCCCAGGCCCTTAATCACTAACTCATCTGGTTCCCCCAGGACTGTCTCTACTTTATAGATGAGAAACAGACCCAAAAAAAGCAGCTGACTCCCCCAAGGTCCTGCAGCTGGTGAAACCTGTCTCTGGAGTCTCTCACACAGCCACAGAAAGGGCTGAACCCTGACACAGGTCCCAACGCAGCTGCATGGCAGCAGTGTGGCCTTAGCAGGTCTCAAGACGAAACCCACTGATTCAGAAAGTCCTAGAGAGGCCTAGGCAGAGGCAGCAAGGGCCAAGATACCCTCAAGTCACCTCTGCAAGTAGGTGAGTGACGCCTTGGTTCACATCTGTGCCATTCTACAGATAGAAAAACCAAGGCCAGGCCCCCACACACACTGCACTGGGAGCTGATCAGGTACACACAGGGTCGCTTGGTGGCATTCAGAGAGCACATTTATTTACAAAGCGCTTTACAAACATTTTATGCCTCCCCACAGCCCCCTGTGAGGTAGGTCAGTAGTCATATCTACAGTTTACAGATGGGGAAATTGAGGCACGAAATGGGGGTGTGGCTTGCCCCACTTTAAAGAGACCTTCCCACCCACCCATCAAAATAGCAAAATAAACAAACTAAAAAAAAAAAAAAAAAGCACTGATCCTCCACCCCAGTTGAACGCTAGAGACTGGGGCTGGTTCTGCTCTAGCACTGCCCTCTCCCCAATGGGCAGCCTGACCAGCAGCCACAGGGACCCCAACCCCAGGGATTTTCGTTCAGCCTCTCAGATTGTCACTGGCTGGAGCTGGGCAGATCCAAGCCACAGAGATCTGAAGGCCATGGAAAGGGAAGACTGAGGTGACTTCTGCAGACACTGGGTCAGGCAGGGAAGGAGCCCCACACGGGCACGGCAGGCATGGGCAGATCCTGGTTCCAGAAAGCTCGGAGCACATAGCAGAGAAGCAGAAGTGGGGAGGGATGGTGAGCAAAACACCCTGGGGCTGCAAGAGGCAGTGGGGTGGAGGCGGGTGCTGCCGTGCCCTTGAAGAGAGAAGGATCAGTGTGTCCCACTGCTAAATCAGGGCACAGGCCAGCCTGCCCAGAACCCTTGGGGGCCTCATGCCAAGCCTCAGTTCACCCTCCACTCAGGTGCAGAAGGTGCCTTGCTGGGCAGAAACCTTGACCTGGGACACTCCTCTGCAGGGCCTCACTTGTCTCTGTCGACGGCTAGGACAGAGTCAGGGGCTCGGCCTGAGTCCCCAGAGCTGGTCTGCGCCACTGTCACTGTGCTTGCAGGACCTGCTGGAGGCGGTGCTGGGCTGCAGTCTCGCTCCTCCTTGGCCCACAGCCTGCTCATGGAAGTGCTGAAAGGCGCTGCCCACGGGTGGAAGGGGGCATGAAGAAGGCCCAGCGTCTACTCCAGAGCTTTCCCCATGAGGCTATGGCTGAACAGAGGCGTGGGGCACAGGTCCTCTCCGCTGGGTGTGGTGGGCCCGGCCCTGAGTGAACAGTGGGTGGCCCAGGCCAGGGGCCCCGCTATCTTGACTCCAACCCTTCCAGGTACTCCAGGGCCACATCGTAGCAAAAGTGGTACTGATCCTGAGGAAAGGGAGAGAAGGACTCATGAGCTCCATCTGGCCTCACACTGGCAGAGAGCAAGTATGCACCCTGGAGTGCTCTGGAGTGAAGGGGAAATGGGGGCAATGTTCTGACTCCACGGGACTAGAACCAAGGACCACAGGGGGAGTCCAGATAAGGCAAGCGGGGGCTAAGAAGCGTGCCCAGGCATGGACCAGGAAGGGCCTCACCATGGTCTCCACCATATTGGGCTTGTAGTTCCGAAGGGTTTTGGCAGCAAAGAAAACATCCACCAGGCTGTGGCAGCGGATCATCTCCAGGACCGTGGCGCAGGCGCAGAAGGTGCCGCTTCGGCCACCCCCGTTTCTAAAGGACAAAAAGGGTTTGATAAGAAGATTGAGGGGGGGAGGGAAGGGCCAGAAAGGCTAAGGTGAAGAAGGGCATGGCCAGGCAACCAAGGCGGGGGAAGTCAGAGAGCTGGGGCTGAAGGGTGGGATTAAGGGGCTGAAAGGGGAGGGGCCAAGGGTAAAGAGTGGGGCTAGGGACCCAAGCAGGGAGGAGCCGAAAGTTCAGGGGTGAGGGGCGGGGCTGGAGAGGGGGAAACCAGACCTCCTCTCAGGAGTGGGGCCAGGGAGCAAAGAAGGGAGAGGGAGGGCCCAAAGACAGGCTGGCATCCAAAGCCTTATGCCATGGCAGAAGGTACGTCCTCAAGGGGGAAGGTACTGGGGATTCTGTGAGCCTAGAGGCCAGACACTCCAAGGGCACACGAGGGTGGCAACAGGAAAGGGCAGTGAAGCAGCAGGCAAACACCTGGGAAGGTGACCAGACCAAAAATGAATCCCAGCAAGACCAATCACCACCGCTGGGCGCGTCGCTCGCGTACAGGGGCGCAGATACACACACCGGGCAAACGGCAGCCTCTCGCTAGAGCTCCCCACCGCCCCTCCCTGCATCACCCTCTGCTCCTGTGACTGTACCAGTGGGGCCCTCCCTTGGGGGATGGGAGACCACGAAGGCCCTGGATCCTCCTCCAGGGGTCCCTCCCTCTAGAACTGAGCGCCCTAAGAGTCAGCCCCAACTGGAACTCCGCTCCATGGGGGTCCCGGCCTGGCACTGCAAAGCCGGTAGAATGCAGAGCAAGGGAGTGACTGCACCCAAACACAGAGCTTCTGAATGGAGCCTGGATATTAATCAATTAAAACAGTGCATGTATGCGTAAACAAAGATCAGAATTCCACTGGCATAAAAAGTGCTACAATCTCAGGGGGTGAAAAACTCTGACAAAAGACTCTCTTTAATTAAACTGGTGAAGTCAAACATCACACAGAAGAGACTGGGCAGTTGTCCAGGGTTGATTTTATATCCTGGAAGCTGAATGGTTTGGGCTGACTGGAGAGGGTCGAGGCCATCACGTCCTGGGAGCTCCCGAGTCTGGAGGCCCCCTCAGCTGGATCTCTGTCCTGGCTCCTAACCCTCCCCATCTGCCCTGGACCTAACAAGCACTCACAGGCAGTGTACAACTGTGCGCCCGTCCCCACTCTCCGCCTGCCACTTGTCCACCTCGGCCAGCAGGTGCAGGAAAGCCTTCTTGGAGTCAGGCGTGTCCCGATAGGCAGACCAGCGCAGGAACTGGAAGTGCCTCACCAGCAGGTGGCCCTCCTGCAGCTGGGGGCAGAGGCAACCAGCCGGGGAGGGGGGCATGAGTACCAGGGGGACAGCACTGTGCTCCTGTTGCCACCCAGGTTCTCCCCCTCAGATTCCTCAGCCCACTCACCCGAGAGATGTTCTGCACCCGGAAGACTCGGGCCACCAAGTCTTCATCCGCTGTGCCAGACACAAACTCCACCTCCATGAGGCCATACTGCTGCCGGCCTGGCTCTGGCCAATACTGCAGGCAGGGCTAAGGCACGGAGAGAGGCGGCTGGGTAGAGCTAGGCTGGGCTCCAGCACCAGGACTCCACACGCACCCTATAGCGGCCATACTCGGGCCCCCACCCACTCCAGCCTCCCCTGCAAAAGCCCTCCTCACTACAGCGGCCTGCACCCCACCACTCACCACCCTACTACAGGGCACCCTGCCCCGGTGCATTCTGCACTGACACACTCAGTGCCTTGAGCCATTATTGTGCTGCTAGGAACCTATGCCTTAGCATGCGCTCACGCGCGCGCGCACACACACACACACACACACACACACACACATACACTGCCTTCTCCCAGGGACAGGCCTAAGCCACATCCATCCCAGAACCAGCTCCTTGGCCTCCTGCTTACTGCCTCTGCCTTTAGCACCACTCACAAAACTGGGGTATCCTAAGCCACAACACAGCTCAGGACCCCACTGCTGTCCAGCACTCTCCACAGAGTCGGGGAACCACACAACCAACCCTGCTAGACCAGACTAGAGACAGAGGAGGGGCAGCCCCCCATCTGTCAGCGCACACACAGCATCCTCAGGTCCTAGGGGCTCGCCCCTCAGACCCCCACTTCTGGAGTCATCTTTCTGGCATCAGGGCCATGCTCCTCTCTCAGGGCCAAGTTTGTCCCCATTTATA
Organism: Ctenomys sociabilis; assembly: GCA_004027165.1. Lineage (NCBI taxonomy): Eukaryota > Metazoa > Chordata > Mammalia > Rodentia > Ctenomyidae > Ctenomys > Ctenomys sociabilis. The sequence continues at coordinate 9,627 of PVKA01033653.1, forward strand.
AAGTTAAGGTAAACTGTCTCATCTCCTTGAGTCTCAGTTTGCTCCCCGCAGACTGTCAGGGCTATCACAAAGGGGTTATTGTGATGCACAAGGTTGACTGGCCCTGTGCTATCCTGGCCACAGCAAGCTCTCAGCACATGGCAGGGATGAAGATGATGAGGAGGACAGTCACTTCTGAAGATGACCCCCAAACTCAACCTAAACGGCACCATACTCCATCTGCTTCCCTCTTAGAGGATGGTCCCATGAAGAAAAAACTCTTATTTCCTCTTTTGCCTTGGGTCCTAGGAAGCTCCTTTGTACATGTATCCCATCACCCATCAGTCACTCTTTCCCCATCTTTATACCTACTCAACACTGGCCTTTCCCTGCATCTCAGCTTGGACACTGCCTCCTCCAGGAAGCCCTCCTGGATCCATTGTCTCCCAGGTTTCTGTGTCTCTGTGTCAGCTCTGTGGACTTCCCTTTACACTAAGACTATCAGTCTCTATCTGCCTCCTCCTGCACCATGAGATCTAGGAGGGGCTGGATCTTCTCTCTGTCCTCACAATCCCCCCTGCCCCGCACAGCACAGCGGGGAGCAGTTCTTGGGGGAGAAACTGGCTGACTGCATGAACAATTCTATGAGCAATGAGTGGTACGTGCATGCTCTCCCTCTGGGTCCCTGCTCCCACCTCAGCAAGGCTGGCTTCTGCCCCAGCTAAGACTCCTTGCAGATCTCCACAGAGAGCCTGCAGTCCTGGATCATGTCACTATAGCTGGACTCATAAAGAACCCAGTCTGGGCTGGGGAGATGGCTTAGTAGAATGAGTACTTCCCTGGCAATTGGCAAGCGCAAAGGCCTGAGTTCAATCCCTGGTTCCACCAAAAAAAAAAAAAAAGAACCCAGCCTTTAAGGTCCCTTCCACATAGCCAGGAGGAAGCTATGGCCCTTGTCTTACAGAGCATCCTCCTGATCCCTGGAGCAGGCAGCAGGGCGGCAAGGAGTCCCAAGACCTACAGCATGTGATCTGGCAGGCTGGGCATCTGCCTTCCCAGGAGCCCCAGCTGGGACAGGAGAGTCAAAGGGGCCACCCTCTTGCTAATGTGTTCCTGGAAGGAAGGATTTGGTTGGAAGAGTTGGTCACTGGAGAGTGATCCGGAAGGGTTTATTCTGGTTCTCAGCTCCTCCTCTTCTCTGTTTCCTGGCTGCCACGGGTGAGAAGCTACCCTACAGCATGTCTTTCTGCCACGTTATTTCTCTGCTTAGGGACCCAACTGACCACAGACTGAATCCTCTGAAAACCCCAAGCCAAAATAAACTTCTCCTCCCTTCAGCTGTAGGTAGCAGGTATTGCCCCAGCCACTGGAAAGCTAAGCAACAGATCTGCCAGGTGCTGCGTGCCTACTATGTGCCAGACCCAGGACAGTCCCCCATAAGAACAGGTCCTGTGATAGCCCCCAGTCTACAGAGAAGGGAACTGAGGCTCAGAGTGCTTGGTGAACTTCCCCTGGGTCCAACAGCTGGAACACAGGCTTGAATTTACTCTACCTCAAAGGCCCAAGCCTCCACCTCAAGGTCACTGGATGTAGATTGTAAATAAAACTATTAAGTGCAAAGCCAAGTCCTTGGCTTACTGTGGCTGATTTGTTCCTATCTCACGCTCCTGTTTTATAGATGAGGAAATCTGGGCCCTGGGAGGGAGCAAGACAGCTCTGCAGCCATTCATACAATGAACAGGTGGCAGAGCTGAGCCCAACTCTCGACTTTGGAAACTGTGCCCTTGCAAACAGGGAAGCGCTGGCCCACAAGGCCCTCACCCAGGCGGAGTTAGACTGGTTCAGCTGATTGAGCATGACGATGGAGGTGCACCCGTAGTCGTAGACCAGCCGCCAGAAGTCAGGCGTGGTGCTCTGCAGCGGGTGCAGGGTCACGATGAAGGCCGCGCTCCGAGTGTAGCTCTGCAGGGAAACGGCGTTCAGCGGAGCCCGGTGGGCAGCCCCAGCGTGGGCTGACGTCCACCACAGGCTGTCCTCCCGCTCAGCAATGCCTGGCTGCACAGCTGGGCCTGCGGATCCAGGCAGGACCAGGCAGCCTGCAGGCCCATTTCACAGGCTGGGGGTGGGCTGCCAGCCTATTGTGCCCGGGCCCATGGGTACAGAGCTCCCAACAGATGAAACAGCCAGAGATCCTCAAATGTGGAGCCAGACTCGTTTCTGGTCCTTGTGCCTTGGCATCTGCTGTCTCTACTACCTCAACCCAATTTTCTAAATGTCAGCACACTTATTCCTTTGCTTCCTTCTGGTCTTTGCCTAAATGCCTGTCTCCTTCTCAAAGAGGCCATCCCTTACCTCCTCATCAAAGCCAGCCGGGTACTGACAAGCCTTCTGCCTGGCTGTTTCTGTAGAAACTTCCACACACAATGGTCCATTGCTTATTTGTGTGCTAACTCATCCTATTTCCCAAACACAAGGCTCAGAACCCCCAGATTCAAGGCTCAGAAGAGCAGGGATTTCAGGATATGAGGTCTGCCTGGCACACAGTGGAGGTTCCATAAATATTTGGGAATAAATAAATCTCTAGTTGGGCTGGGGGTATAGCTCAGCGGCACAGTGCCTGCCTGGCAAGTGCAAGGTTCCACATTCAATTCGGGTAGCAAAAATAAATAAATCTCTAGGCCATTTCCAACTCCATGTGAGGAAGGGTCTGGGACCTCACCCCCTACTCCATAGGTGGTAACAGGCATTAACTCTGTTCACCTTCTGCTGGCTGAGCTGGTACCCACCAGAGCTCCAGACCCAAGACTTCCCTGGTGTCCTGCCTTGTTCCAGTCCTGCCATGTCCCCCTCCCTCGCCTGAGGGCTCCTCCTCTCCTACAACCCTATTCCCTGGCCTTAGCTCAGCCGTAAGTGCTGGTGCAGGCTCTGAGGACCCTGGCCTTTATCTTGCTCCCTCTGGATTTTATCCTGAGTTGGACCTTGAGCTCCCACCAATCGCCTTCATGGCAGGGGACATCCAGCAGTGCTGCAGATGGCCCTGAGGACCTTATTCATCCCCAGGGCTTTACTCCTCCTCTCTCTACTCCACCCCTGCCACCTTGGCAGCCTGTTCCTAATGCAAGGGGTGACCCACAGGTTACAGCTGCATGCAGGAGAACAACTGGCCTGTCTGAGTGGCACAGGCATGGCCAACCCACTTGGCCACACACGCAAAGCCCCGTTCTCTAGTGTCATCTTCCAGATGCTCCCTCAGACAGCAGCACCTCAGGTCTCCCAAATGCCACCACCCATCTCCTACAGTAAGGAGGTTGAGCCCCTTGGGCTGGGTTATGGAAAGTAACTTCTGAGTGGCTCCTGAGCCTTCAGAACGTGACCAGGTAGGGCCAAGGAGCAAGTCATGCCTCTAGGCCAGGTCTTTCAGCAGGCTGTGCTCAAGCTCCCTGGGAGAAGCTCCCCTGGCCCCAACATCAGGTCTCAAGTCCCAACCCAAACCTCAAGCTCCGGGAACACTCATCCTCCTCAGCCCAGAGTACTCAGCCTGGCCCACAGCCAGGTCCCCACTCAGACTGAGAGCACTCAAGGGGAGCACTCACTTGAATAATAGCCTGAGCAGAAGACCACCTGGGGTAGGAGGGTCACGCCACAAGCGTGGTCCACACACACACACACACACACACACACACACCAGAGCCCTCAGCTCTGCCCCCTTGACTTTTTGACCTTTCCAGAGGCTGCTGGAAGGGGGAGTTCCAGATCCCACCGCACCCCTGAGCTCTCACGTCAGTCAGGGCCGCATTGATGTAGTTGTTGGGGTCGCCATCAGTAGAGACAAGGAAGGGCAGGCAGCGGTCAGGGGGCAGAACATCCATGCTGCGGTTCTTGTCGCGGTTCCGAGGCAGCAGGGCGATGCTGCACTCCTCCATGTCCAGGGGCGGGGTGACAGAGTTCAGCGTCTGCCAGGGAGGGGGAAGGATGGAGAGGCATGCGCAGGGCCTGCTGAGCCTCCTCGGCTGGGTGACCAACTCCAGAGAGAAGACAGACCCAGCCTGCCTGTCCTCAGGCCTTGCAGGGCCTGGACTGGGCTCTGGAGACTATAGAGTCTGCCTCTGCCACCCATGATACCTTAACAGAAGTTACTGTCCTTCCCAGCCTGTTTCTCTCAACTGAAAAGATAATCTCAGTTATCTTCTGAGGAAAATGGGAAGATAATCTGCCTACTTTGTGGGGCAGGTGGGAGGGTAAAACAGGTTAATACTAGGCACTGAGCAGAGTCTGGCACACCAAGGCTTAACAGATAAGAGACACATTATTCAAGCACAGTGCCTCTCACCTAGAAACCTAGCACTTTTTCAGGTTGAGACAGAGGATCACAAGTTCAAGTGCAGCCTCAAATTTACCAAGTCCCTGTCTAGAAATTTTTCTTAAAGATTTTAAAAGGAATTGGGACATAGTTCAGTGCAAAGACTCCATGTTGAATCCCTAATTCAATAATAATAATAATAATAATAATAATAATAATTTTTAAAAGGTAGGAGGCACAGAAAGGACCATCAGTACCTCTTCAGCGCTGTCAGTGAGACAATCCCCGAACCCCATCTCTGCCATAAAGTGTACTGCAGATACCAGCAGAGGGGTGACTGTCCATGGTTTGGACCCCACCTGGGCCTGAGTACCTGGCACTAAAGCAAGCCAGAGCTCCAAGCATCTTCTTTGCTCCTCTGTCATCAGAACTCATCCATCTAGATCTGTGGATTTCGGCCTCTCTCTCTCTCGTTAGGAAGGGTCTCTCCTGGGGAACTCAAGTGTGTCACCATCCCCAAAGCCTGACACGCTTCTCCTGCAATCACTCACTACATTTCCCATGAGCTCACCCAACACCATTCTGAGCTCCAGAACCTGCCTTGTGCGGCCTACTGACCCCATGAAGGGACTCTGAAGTGGACAGGACAGCTGGGGTCTCTCACCTTGTAAACGGGGAGGCGACCACATCTTGCACTATCACTGAGCTCTAATCCTCCAGCCCTAGTGACTGGGCCAGGGATGGACGCATGAAAGACTGGTCTAGTTGGGGGCCATTAGAGTCTTTCTTCCAGAATTTCCTAACAATAGACATGAGCCTCCCATTGCTGGGAACTATGGGTCTGAGAACAAAGGCAAGAACAGGGCCAAAAGCACACAGAGATCAAGTGCTACATCACCCTCTGAGCCCTGAATCCAGCTACAACTGAAGCTGAATCGTCCCTTCGACTCTGTAGTTTTAGGGGCTATTGAGCTTGCTTTTTGTCACTTATAACCAAAACATCCTGGTACAACTAAACACTGCAAGGGCGATATTAACTACCTTTCTTTTCTGGACAATAAAAGTGAGGCTTAGAGAGGTAAAGAGACTTGCTCAGTCTACTCATGGCTGCTAACTATAGAAGGCAGAATCTGAACCCAGGTCTATCTGACTCCAAAGCCTGGGATCTTGACCACTCTGAGCACCACCTCCTCCACTGCCCAAATCTGGCCCTCCAGCTGCGTCTCAGTTTGGTCCTTGCTGCTTGGCCCCCAGTGGCTACAAAACTGAGGAGTCCCAGCGCGCACACACACACACACACACACACACACACACACACACGCTGGTCCTTCCCACCTGGAACTCTTCCCGCAGCTGGGAAGAGTTACTCTGAGGGTCAATGCGAATCATCTCCCTGTAGGTAGCCTTGAACTCATTGACGGGGATGGTGGTCTCCCCACATAGACACGCCTCCAGGATCGCATCGTGGATGAAGATATACTGCTCCTGAAGCAGGAGAAGAGAATATGAGGAGGAGGCAGGGACTGGGAGCTGGCAACTTATAGGAGAGAGGCACATGGCCGAGCTCAAGGTTGTGCTGGGGGGACTTCAGGGTAGAGCCGGACTCCCCTGGGAGCAACCTCCACAGACCATTAGCTCATCTCATAGATGCACTCATAGAACACCCCCAAGTGTCTGTGGGGTGACAGGATGGCCCCAAGAACGTCTTGACTACAGAACCCACAGCTCTTTGACTTCCCGCAGCATACCATTGTGGGGCTGGCTTTGGGCAAGTTCCCAGGAGGCTACAACCCAAGGTCACAGATGATCCCAGGAAGAGAAGAGCTAAAGAAACCCTTCAGACACACTCTACCACTCTGAGCTCCTCACAAGAGACTAAAGTCCTAGAGAGTAGGGGGACAGGGCAGGGTCCCCGCACCTCAGTTTGGATCATGTTGACACGCCGGGAGCAGAGGGTCTTCACACAGTTGTAAATGTCCACAACGCCCTCACACTCCGCCATGTCCAGCATCACATCCAGGACAATATAGCAGCCTGTGCGACCAGTGCCCGCGCTGGGGACAGAGAGACCCAGCCCACATTAGAGTCTTTGGAAGGGAGCCTAGTACCCAGGGAAGAGAGGAGAGGGACCAGGCACCTGTCCGTATCTTCACCACACCAGGGGGCAGAGACACAGTAAGGTGACCCAGCAGGAAAGAGCCAGTAAACGGGCTGCAGGAGAATTCCGGTACAATGTGACAAAGGACAGAATTAGAGATGGGCCCCCAAGGAAGGACAGGAGGGCAAGAGGGAGGGACAATTCAGGGTTGAAGCTGCGCCAACTTAGCGGCTGAGTCTGGGGGCGCAGAGACAAAGATGGTGTGCAGGGTGCAAGCCACGCAGGTCCTCTCCTCCCGCACACCCTTTGCAACCCAATCCCCTCACACCAGTGTACACGCTCAGTGGAGCCTCCCACGCTTCCAGGAAGATGCCATTCTTTTGAGTTCACACAGCAACTTGGCAGGCTCTTATTAACACATTCTTCCTGCTATATGGTCATCGTCAAGGTGGCTGTCGCCCTGACTCCACTCAGAGCTCACGAAGAGCCAGGCCGTGTTAGAGCCATCACTGTGACGCACACGTCAGCACCAGGTTGAGCGGAGTGAAGGGGGAGGGGGAGTGGTCAGACATGACCCCAAGATTCCAGGCTTGAAAAATGGTGACACTGAAGTGCTGGTGGGGAAATAGAGCAATGGGATGTCCCAGACATCGCTGATGGAGACTTTGGAAAGTTGACAGTAGCTACTGAGGCTGGATGGTCACAGACGACAGTTCTAGTCCTGCATACAGACCCACAGGGACGTGTGCATTTTGGGACCAAAAGACATTCACTGCTCCCAGCACTCAGGAGGCTGAGGCAGGAGGATTGTTGTGAGATCGAAACCAGCCTGAGCTACAAAGTGAGTTTAAGGCCAGCCTGAACCACATAGTGAAACCCTGTCTCAAAAAGACAAAAAAAAAAAAAAAAAAAAAAAAGACATTCACTGCTATTTTATTTTAGCACCCCTATTTCTAACAGCTCAAAACTGGAAACATCCCAAATGCCTTTCAACAGCAGAATAGACAAATATATTGTAGTGTATTCACCTAAGGGAAGATGATACAGTATGGATGAACCTTACAAACCTAAGGGTGAGAGAAAGATGTCAGGCAGCGAAGAGTAGGTGGGATTCCACTCATACAAAGTTCAAGACCAGGCAAGACTGGCCGGGTGTGGTGGCACACACCTGTAATGTCAGCACTCAAGAGGCTGAGACAGAAGATCACTAAATTTTGAGTCCAGCCTGGGCTATATAGTAAGTTCAAAACCACCCTGAACTGCATAGCAAGACCTTGTCCAAAAAAAAGAGGAAAAAATAAAAAGGCAAGACTGTAGTTTACAAGTCAGGATCGTGACTCTTCTGGGCATGGGGACATTCTGGGAGCCGAGGAGGACTCCGGGCTCTGTCGATGCTCCACTTCTCGATCTGAGCAGAGCTACGGATGCATACCTATTTATGAAAATCCAGTCATAAGCACACTACGTTTTGTGATGTACGTATACTATATATCAATGAAGCTTCTATTTTCAGAAGATGGGAATCTCCAAGTGACCAGAACAGATGTCTTGCAGGTGGCAGGGTAGGGAGAACATTGAGTCGGGGAGCTGATAAGAATCCAGGTAGAGAAACCAACACAAGCCACAGAGGCCACAGCCTTGCAAGCCCAGGGGACTTTCCAAAGCCCAGGGGTGAGAGATTAAGCCCTCTGGGGGAAGAAAGGAAGGAAAAAGGCAAAGAGAAGAGGAGCAGGTGTGGTCACAGGAGCCACTCCACAAAAGACCTGCAAAGGATGTGAAGCCAAGAGCCAAGAAGCCCACTGGACTGAGGGAAGAGCAGGTGGCACCCTCCCCAGCCCTGCACTAAACCTAGCATGCAGGCGTGCCATGAGCACTTACTACACAAAAGCAGCTGGACTGGACATGTCTGGTGCCTCACCCACCCAAGGCCCCCTTCGGCCCAATCCTGCTCAGCATCTGGGCCAAGGGGTGCTCCTGGGCTTCAAGGGCACCTGTGACACTAACATAAGAGCCAAAGCCTAAGGGTCAAGGGACCTTTGTGTGTCATTCTGTCCCATCCCATCTCCAAGCAGGCTGAGAGCCCAGGCCAACTCCCCCTTAGGGACCCTAGTCCTGCCCCACTCCAGTCTGCCTCCCTAGTATTCCCATCACCCCCACCTGCAGTGGATGACCACGGGTCCAGCATCAGGTGGTGTGGACGCCTTGACACGCCGGATGAAGGCCAGCAGTCCAGTGGCATGGTAGGGGACACCGTGTTCTGGCCACGCTGTAAAGTGGAACTGGCGGACCTCATGGCGGGCAGAGTAGCCTCTCTGCAGACACAACAGTGACAATGTCACTGGCAGCATCTGTGAGGCATTTGCTGTGTGCCAGACACAGTGGCAAGCACCTCACTGTCTATTTTCTGGTGAGGTTGAGAGATTAAATGTCCACTGTCACAGGGAGAAAACTAAGATCCAGATAGAAGACATTTCCCCAAAGCTGGACAGGCAGATACTATGGAAGACTTGGACAGGGCTCAAACCTACGCTACAGAATGCCTCCAAAAGACCACCACGCTTTCGAGGAAAAAAATTCTTCCTCTTCGCAGGAGCTTACTAAGCCATCAAAAGGTTCATGGACCAGACTTGCCAGTGAGCCACTGAGCCCCATGGCCTCTGTTATCTGACATAATCACTTGGAGCTTCCCTTGGTTTATCTGTTAAGTGGGGCTGAGGAAGCCTGGGGGTGCAGTTTCTTATAGAGCACTTGCCTAGCACCCATGAGGCTCTGGGTTCCATCTCTAGCATCACCACCAAAAAAGGGATGGAGATAATGGTATACACATTCCTGGAGCCAAATGGCATTTGCGGTGGGCTCAGAGCATGCCTCGCGGAGCAGAGTGTCCCCCTGGGGGCCACCGTCACCAACTTCATTGGCACAGATTCCTCTTGGAATCACCAGCAGATGGTTTACTCCCCTCCCTCCCTCCTCAGAGCTCCCAGAAAGGCCTTTCCAAGCAACTACCTGAACAGCCCAAATGCTGCTCTTCCTCACCCCTCGTACTGTCCGGATGGGGAGGTGGGTGGCACTGTTGAGAACGGGAGCGAGGGACTCACCCGCTCCAGAGCAAAGGTGCGCACGACATACTCAGCCAGCATTTCCGTCTTCATCAGCGTGATTTTGATGTCCCCATACATGTCTGAGTCCTCTGGCCAGTAGCGCGAGCACTTCACCTGCACACGCCAGGACTGAGTGGGCTCGTCACATCCGCCAAGGCCCTCCCTGCCCCCAGAGACCCTCCCGGCCCCGCTTACCCTGCCCACCTCTACCAGCTTGGTGATCATGACGATGCTCGAGCAGTGCTCCTGCCACACCATGCGCCAGAAATCGTAGATCATCTCAGGCTTCGGCCCTGCGGGCACAGGCAGCCACCAGCCCTTAGCAAGGTTTCTGCCCAGTGGCAGCAGGCCTGCTGCCCAGCACTACCACCCCAGGCCAGGAGGCTCTCTGGGACATCATAGGGCTGAGGAGCCTCTCTGTGCTCGCCCCACATTCACCCCACCAACTGTCAGTTCATGCCTGCAGGGGCCCTGGAGTGAACCATCATCCCAGGGAGAGACCAGTGAGGCAGGGCAGGACCCAGAAAGCAGAGCAGGAGGACTGATTCCCAGGCCATGAGGGAAGTTCCTTGAAGGATGGATGGATGGACAGACAGATGGATGGACAACTGGGGAGGCAGAGACATGGCCGGAGGGACCCAGAGAGCCATGAAATTGAGATGCACAACCCTCCACACTTGAGGGCTAGGCCTGGCTACTCCTTTTGCACACACACAGCCATGGAGATAGGTGCACAAGGGCACCATCAAGAGACTGATCACACTAGGAGACACAAACACAGAGGGGACAAAAACTGACCAGGCAGAAAATGGACTCAGAGAGACAGATGGTATGGAAGACAGAAAACCAAGCAGGGCACCAGGGAAGGCAGATAGCAGGCAGCATGCACTGCAGCACATGGGACATGTCCCCGCCAGGTACCTTGAGTGGCTATGAAGTGGTTTGACCTGTGATAACCCTAGAACAGGAGAAGAGAACATGGTGAGACCCCCCCAGAGCAGCCTCCCACGGCCTCAACCCTCCCTCTGCCTCCTGTCCTGAAGCACCACCCCTCCACACCAGGGAACTGCACACCTTTGTGCCTGGGCCAGCTAAGGAAGGTGATCTTGTCCTCCCAGTCCCCAAGGAGGGAGGGAAGTGAAGCTGGGACACCAGCATCTTGCTGTATGACCCTAGGGAGGACACAACTCCCTTCTGGATCTATAGGGCCTCATCTACAGAGGGAGGATAGGTAGTTATCTGCTTCTGACGAGGGTGCTATTTGGAGACAGAGACAGAGGACCTTGCCCTGTCCCCAGAGTCCCAGAAGCCTTAATCCACCAGACTCTAGATAAGGGAGAACCAGAGTCTGTCCCCTGCCCCCAGGCCCTCTGAGGCAATCTGAATGGAAAGCGGCCCTCCCGACTACCTCTGGTCACCCAGAGCTTGGGGGCCTAGATGCAGGCTTCAAGGTGGAAGCAAATGGCCCTCAGATAACATTTTTAAATATTTTAAACCTATTACAATGATACGGATGCACTTTCTGAAACCCGTTCTAGGTCCACAGTGCACCAAGCATTTTATCTGCATTGTCTTGCATAAATCAAAGGCCAAGAGCTACTCCTATCTCCAGAGCCCTCAGGCTAAGGAAAGGTGACAACTCTGGCCCCAGGGCCAGAGCTACCTCAAGATCCCCTGCAAGGTCTCATTGTCTGTACTCCGAAACCTACTCGAAACCTACTCGGGCAAGAGAAAACCATGCAGCTCCACCCCTGGCCTCCAGGTCAGGCCCTCAACTCTGCTCCCAGCAACCCCTTCAGGCTCCCAGGGCTTCCCAGACCCAAAGAGCACTGGAGCTGGACAGCCAGGGTTCAAATTCCAACTCCACCTCCTACAGGCTGTGTGCTGCAAACCAACACACCCACACTTCTCTAGGCCTCCATTTTCACATTTATAAAGTGGAATAATGATAGTATTTACCTCAAGGGCTGGTGTGAGGGATAAAGTAATATGAAGTTGAGAGTCACTAGGTCAAGCACAAAATCAACACTCAATAGTAACTATTATCACTACCATGTTAAAGGTTCAGTGGTATCTTTAAAGCTTCAAATGACATCAATGTCAAGAGTTGCTGGGGTGAGGGTGATATAGGGCGTAATGCGAGTCTTGGAGTCTAAAGGACCTGAGTCCCCATGTCAGCTCAGCCAAGGAGCAGCTGTGTGATCCCAAGCACTAAGAGGGTGCTTCTGACCCTTTCAAGTGCCCAGAAATCTCCTGAAATCTTGGTAGAAGTCAGACTGGGACTCAAGGCCTGGTGTCTGGTGAGGCCTGGGATGGTCAGTTTGGGGTACAGACCACCAGCTCTGTCTGGGGTACTGTCGCTCACTGCATGGAGCAGGCAGCCAGGCTCTTGGCCTTGCTGGGCCTGTTTTCCACTGCCAAATGAGGACACCAGCAAGCCCTGTGCTCAGAAATTCAGTTACCTACTTAACACTGCCATGAAAAAGGCCAAAGCACAGTCAAAGTGACTAATGACGACAAGTTTCCAGGGCCACTCACTCTTCCCTACAGGGAGCCCCAGCAGGACTGGCCTAATTCCCGCCTGGCCTGCCGTTGCTCCAAGCCACTGTGTCTGGGTCAAGTCCTCAACAGAGCTGCTGGGCAATCAGGCCGAGGGGACAACGGGGATAGAGGACAGGGTGGGCCTATCACAGGTGCTGCTGGTGGCTGCGCTCCCCGCCTCCAGCCAAGTCAAGCTGGACCTTTGTCACCCCACTTAGAACCAGTGTGTTTAGAATCCCACCTGGGAGCGGGTGCCAGTCCAGCACGATGCAATGCCAGCACTTAAGCTCTACTGAGGCAACAATGGAGGGCTGGAACTCAATTAAAATAGATCAACTAGGCTGTGGGTGTAACTCTGGGGCGTAGCACTTACCTAGCCTGCATGAGGCACTGGGTTCTGTCCCAGCACTACTGGGAGACAAAAGGGCGGTCACTTTGCCCAGTACCAGCTGGTCTAAAATTAGACTCCATTAGTAAATGTTTTGCTTTTTCCTAGTGTCCTATTCTTTTGTTGTCTGCAGGCATCCTTTGGGAGAAAGCATAATCCGGGGTCATATGACCTATTTTTCTCCCAAACCTACTTGAAGCAAGTGTTTGAGCCGACAGCCCTCAGTGTCTACACTCTAAACGTTTTAAATACATACATGTGTTTGCTGTCTGATTATGTGACACAGAGGACATGAATAAAGTCCAAAATGATTTGATTTTAAAGGAAAGTGAGTAGACCCCTCTTTGCTCACCACAGCGGAGACCAGCACTGCACAGCACTGGGCTTCACACCCCAGGAAGGCTTGGAAGGTTCTAGGACCAAGCTCCCAAGTCCTGGGTCCTTCCTGGAGTCAGACTGGGTGGTCCCATGGGACACACTGGGCACCTTCGTGGTGGGCAAGAACCCCAGGGCATCCCGATGCCCTTGCCAAAGGGCAAGAACCACAGTCTAACATGAAGAGCAAGTGCTAGACGAAGTCCCAGAGTGCAGCATTCAGCAAGTCACTTAAATTTTCTGAGGCTCGATTTCTCAGCTGTTAAATGCTAGCCACTCTGGTCCCTCCCCACAGGGTGCCTGGCACATGGGCAGGTGCTCCATCAGCGACACAACTGGCAGTGGAAGAAGCATTAAGCCACACTCACTAAGAGTATTGATTTTTTCCCTCGGGGGTGGCAGGGATGAAACACATCAGGCAAGCACTCTGCCACTGCGCCGATCTGCAGCCCCTTGGAAGCGTATCTCTTAAGAGGCTAACAACGGGGAACCAAATGACAGACGGAGGTTCCAGAGTGGATGGGTGTATGTGGAAATCGAGACGTAGACGTGGAATGACCAGGCCACGTCACAACCTACAGGAAGCGCTAGGGTTGGGCAGATCCATCGCATCTGGAAAGCCTCATCATCCTTTTAAATTTGAAAACTCTACAAACCAACTGCGTAACTATACCCGAAATAAGAGATACATCTGGGATAATGGGTCGTCTCTACCAAATGTGACCGTGGGGAGCTTTCACATTATGTGCTCAGTCTCCCCATGTTGTCTGAAAGTCTGATAATGAACAGAATTTTAGCAATGATTAAAAAAAAAAGCAAGAAACATATTTTTAAAGGAAAAGGGGAAACAAACTAGAAAAAAGAACCTACAAAATAGCAAAGGATTATAGTCATTAAATATTATGCAAATAATATATGTGTATTGAAGATCAAATCAGAGCCACTATGTGAATTAGGGTTTGGTTTGGTTTAATTCTTAAAAGGTCAGAAGATAATACAATTTTATTTTTTCCTATTTTTTTTTTTTTTGGTGCAAGGTCTCACTATGTATGCAGCCTACATTCATAGTGATCTTCCTGCTTTTTGCCTCCCATGTGCTGGGATTACAGGCGCGCGCACCACCACACCCAGATTGCATCGCTGGCTCAGCGCACCCGAAGGCAGGGCCGGTGCGGCTTGGGGAACCAAGGATCGAACACTGGTCCCTGCGCTTACCTAAGCAAGCGCTTAGCCCACTGAGCTATACCGCCGGCCCTGATAATACAATTTTAAAAAATGAATATCCAAACTTCCCCCAAAAGAATATTCAGATTAGGGCTAAATTGTGGTCAAATTGGTTGGAGCTGAGTTTTAAGCAGACTGATCATGAAGTGACTTGTTACAGAGGGACTGACCAAGGGCGAACCCCTAAGCAAACAGAGACAGAACCACCCAGGGTACCTTTCCCACCCTCCTCACCTAGGGTCCTGCTAGGGAGGCTCACTGGTAATGGGGTTATGGGGGCCAAGGTGGCAGACAGTGATGGTCAGAACAGAACAGGGCCAAGGAAAGCACCCAGCATAGCAGTCCCATCTCAAGGTGGAGAATGGGGGCGGAGCTTACAGTAGGGTTACAATCGGGTCTTCAGTTCTGGGCAGCCCCTGGCCAGGCTGCTGAAATGGACGGTTGGTTTTTGGGTGCACAAGGAGAGGAGAAAGAGGGCAGAGACTGGAGAGAGAAAGGGAGAAAGGAGGGAAGAGGGAGAAGGGGAGAGGGAAGGAGGGAGGGAG
>PVKA01033654.1:0-10342 GCA_004027165.1 Ctenomys sociabilis
TTTTTTTTTTTTTTTTTTTTTTTTTTTTTTTTGGTGACAGGATCTCACTGTGCTGTTCAGGCTGGCCCTGAACTTGCTAGGAAGCCCACTTTAAGCTAGCCTCTAACTGATGGTGCTTTCCTGCCTCAGGCTTCCAAGAACTGGGATGTACAGGCACACACAACCATGCTATGCCTGAGCCCTCATGGCTTTCCTAAGCTTCACTTTTTGGCAATGTTCCCTGAGATGGCCAGGAAGGAAACTGAGGCCCAGAACTTTTAAGTTACCTGTGTTAGCTCATAACGGTAGGAAATGGTGCTGGGAATCAGATGGGGGTCTGGAAGAGTTCTTTCTATAAGCTTCAGTTTCCCCACCAGTGGAAAAGGTGAAGCACTTTGGGGTAGGTGGGTGACACCGCGGCAGGCCGTGGATCTGTGAGGTATGCTGGTGTATCATTACAGCTTCAGGAAGTGTCCCACATCGTAAGCAACTCTGGCCTCAACATCTACAACCTCTACGCCCCTTGTGCCGGGGGTGTGCCTGGCCATGCTAGGTAGGTGCTGCTGTGTCCCCTGGGCCAGCCCAGCTCCGTGAGAGGCCCAGCACCCATTCCCCACTTCACTTGCAGGTTTGACAAAGACACTACCGTGGTTCAGGATTTTGGCAACATCTTCACTCGCCTGCCGCTCAAGCGGGCATGGAATCAGGTAAGCACAGGCATGGGCCTCCTCCCTGTGGGGTGAGCAGGGCAAGCAGGTGAAGACCCCGACCCTGTGGCTTCCCTCTAGGCCCTGCTGCGTTCTGGAAACAGAGTCCGAATGGACCCCCCCTGCACCAACACCACAGCTCCCTCTACCTACCTCAACAACCCATACGTGCGCAAGGCCCTCCACATCCCTGAGCAGCTCCCCCGCTGGGACATGTGCAAGTAAGTTTCTGTGGCCATCGTACCAGAGCTCATGGGCACTAACCGGGTTCCCAGGGATCCCTGTTTCTGGGGTTTCTCTGGTGGGCATTGTGGACCTTCATGGTATGAAAATTAGCTGTTATGTAGGATGTCAAACTCTTACCCTCCAAACTGAGGAACACACAGCCCACTCACACATCAGTGGCAACAGTGGGTGGTAGTATCAGTTGCTCTTGGGACATTTAGTGAGCGGACTTGAGTCCCACTCCAATGCCTTCCCATCTGTAGTGGTGCCTGGTGCAGTGAGGCCTACACAGCTCAGCTGTGCCAGGTCAGTGCCCACACTCTCCTGTTTTGTTTTGTATTTCTTTTTGCAGAACCAGGGATTGAACTCAGGCCCTTGCGCTTGCCAGACAAGTGCTTATTCTACTGAGCTATCTCCCCAACCCCTCTCCTCTTGTTATATGCTGACTTTTGTCCCTGATGGCTCCTAAACCTCAGTGCCACTTGTGTTCCAGCCACTGTAACAACCAAAAGGTGTCATGTTTCTAAGTGGTGGTGGCTGAAGATTCTGAAGGCCACCCTTGTCCACCTGAGTCCTAGAGAAGTGACGCAGTTGAAAGCTCAGCTGTCTGCTTCCTAGCTTGGAGGTTGGGAGAGGAGAGCAGATCTGATCTCTTGGCTTTGGCTTTTTTTTTTTTTTTTTTTTGCGGAACTGGGGATTGAACTCAGGCCCTTGCGCTTGCCAGGGAAGCGCTTATTCCACTGAGCTATCTCCCCAACCCCACCTTTGGCTTTTTTTTTTTTTTTTTTGCTCTACTGTCTGGTCTTCCCGTGCTCCTTACAGCTTCCTGGTGAATTTACAATATCGCCGTCTCTACCAGAACATGAACTCGCAGTACCTGAAGCTGCTTAACTCACAGGTGCGTGGGGACAGCGGGCGGGACCTGCCGGCAGTCACAGGGCCTAGCGTAGTACTACAAGCAGGGGACCCCTTGATGCTCCATTTGGGACTGGAGAGGCTGAGCCTCAAAAGGTAAAATCCTTTTGCTCGAGGTCCTGCGGTTGACAGGGTCACAATTTAAACACTAATTTGTCTCTACTTCATGCTACTCCATAGGTCAAGGGGTCTTTGTGGTCCTTTAAAGTAAGGCTAGCTGGATTGTGTCTCAAATAAGCAAATAAAGGGTTGGGATAGGAGATAGCCTTGCTCAAGGTTATGTAGGGTCAACACCAGTCTTTCTCTTAAGTCTGTTTAGCTGCAAGTTCCCAACAAAATAGGGACTTATGGTTTATGCTTTCTGGGTAAAATGTTTCCCCAGCGCTTCCTGGAGGGGTAACAAACAGCCACCATAAGAAGTTCCCAGGATACACTATTTAGCTGAATCCCCTGAGGGGTAGAGCTTGCACCGGGGCAGAGCTGGTGCCTGGGTGTATTCTGGACCTATTTGCCCCCTTTTCCTGCTCTAGAAGTACCAGATCCTGATATACAATGGAGATGTGGACATGGCCTGCAATTTCTTGGGGGATGAGTGGTTTGTTGATTCCCTCAATCAGAAGGTAAGGCAGGGATTTCCAGCCTTCCTGGATAGGGCTGAGTGTAAGGGTGGATGTCCCTGGGAGCAGCTCTGTTCACAGAGGGAAAACCCAGAGAATAGTTCCCGTGACCCAGGTCTGGCCGGCAGCCATGGGCAGGGCTGAAGTTGCCACAGGCTGACATCTTTCCTGGTGGGACAGATGGAGGTGAAGCGCCGGCCATGGCTAGTGGACTATGGGGAGAGTGGGGAGCAGGTTGCCGGCTTCGTGAAGGATTTCTCCAACATCGACTTTCTCACCATCAAGGTAGGGCCTGGCCCATCCAAACATACCTTTTGGCTGCCTTTTTGTTCTGGGTTACCCTTGGCCTCTGGAAGGGCAGGTTTTCAGGGAGGGAAAGCTAGGGATGAAGGAAGCAGTGGTGCAGCCAGACGCCCACAGAGCACTGTTTCCTCAGGGTGCTGGACATATGGTCCCCACGGACATGCCCCTCGCTGCCTTCACCATGTTCTCCCGCTTCCTGAACAAGGAGCCATACTGATGACCAAGGAGACCAGTGAGAGTGACTCACTGATGACCAGCCCTGCTCTTCTCAGGGTCTGCCACTAGGAAGGAGGTTTGGCCACCTGTGGGGAAACTCCCCCTCCACACCCCCGCACTGCTCCCCCTTCCCATGCCCTGTGGGTTGCAGCCTGGGCCCAGCACCTTAGCCAGCAGGGGGCTGGTGAAAACTTTATCCCTGCAACAGTCCTGGCCTGACTGGCCTGGCCCCCTCTCTGCTAAAAGAAAACCCTTCCTGATCCACTGACCCCTTCCCACTATCCCAATACAGCTCTCCGGACAGCCCAGGGAAAAAGGTGGATGGATTGTAATTGACAGATAAACTGATTATGAAATTAAATTGGGCACAACTTCAAACCCTGTCTTCTCTGTGGCACTGGGGACTCAAGGACCCTACAGGGCTGTGGAAGAGCAGAGGGCTGAGAGGGCTGGAATCCTGACTGGCAACTACCAAGGGGAGTGAGGGCTCAGGCAGCTGCCGAGGAGGGCGGAGGCGCACTGGATGCCTGGGCATCTCTGAAGTTGGCAGGCCGATTCTTTTCAATCACCTCTCGCAGCCCTTTGGCAAAGTGGAGGTCAGCCCCGATGGTAAGGAAGCCCTGTGTGGAGCAGAGAGGGGTCTCATTCATTCTTGCCTTTATTGTCTCTATCTTTAGAGACAGGGCCCCTGGCCTTGTCAGGGGGTGGGAGGTGGGGGTGTCCTCCATCTAGTAGGAGAGTCAGAAGCAAAGTCGTTCTGTGGAAGATGCTGAGAGGCTATAGAACCACAGACTGAGCATCAAGGAGGGCTTCCAAGAGGAGGCCACCTCTCAACTAAGATCTGAAAGGATTTGCATTGCAAGAAGGCAGGACCAGGGCAAGGAATAGAGGAAGGAGCCTGAAAGAATACTGTACTTGGGCGAGGGCCTGGGGAGCTATAGGGAGTGGAGTCCTCTTGCCCCCTTCCCGCTCACAGCCCTGCTCACCGCATGGTTCGTCACCACCTCACGCACGAAGGTGATACCCTCCGGCAGAGGGATCTGCACTCCACGCCAGGTCCGCTCTGTGGGTGAGAGGGCTGCCTTAGTCTGGGCTCCCTGGCTAATCCCTCTCCCCCCACCTCCCCTCGAGCCATACCGTTAAGCATGGGCATCACCCCGATCTGCAGCAGGGCCTTCAGAGGGGCCTGCAGTGGGATCAGCTGAACAGGAGAGAGGCAAAGGGCAGGCGGGCATGGGTAGGGGCTCCTTGGCCATCTCGAGCCCACCCCACCCAGCCTCCTACCCGCCTCAACTCACGGCCAGAGATTCCAGAGCAGACTGGTTTGAGTAGATTCGGAACCTGCGGGAGTGAGAGAAACAAGAGCTCAGTGGGTACAGAGCCAAGTCCGAAGGCCTGTGGGCCAGAGGCACCTGGGCTTCAGCCCTCTGTGCTCCTCTGGGCTTACCCTGGTGCTCACTCAGGTGTGCGGTCACTTCTGCCTTCTTGGGCTCCTTTTCTGCAGAGCCACTACTTTTGTCAAGCACCTGTCTACTCCAAAGTTCCACTGATGCTGTGCATGATGTTCTGCTTAATAAAACTCACAGTGTTCATGCCATCAAGACACAACTACCTGTGTTTAAAAAGTTAAATGCAGCCGATGCATGGCATACAACTGTCATCCTGGCTGTCCAGGAGACTGAGGCAGAAGGATCCTGCCCGAGGTCCAGGCCAGCCTGTGCAACTTAAAGACCATCTCAAAATTTTTTAAAAAGACTGGAGATGTAAGTCACTGTTAAAGTGTTTGTGTAGCATATGTGTGAGGCCCTAGGTTCAACCCCTAGTACGTACCATAAGGA
This sequence comes from Ctenomys sociabilis, assembly GCA_004027165.1. Lineage (NCBI taxonomy): Eukaryota > Metazoa > Chordata > Mammalia > Rodentia > Ctenomyidae > Ctenomys > Ctenomys sociabilis. The sequence goes on from PVKA01033654.1 coordinate 4,801, forward strand.
AAAAAAATCTTTTTGAGGCAACATCTTGCTAAATTGTCTTGCAGACCTCCAGCATGCTTGGCTTATAGGCAGGCCTGTGCCACTGTGCTGGTATGGTTTCTGTCTGGTTGTCCCGCCAAAGCCTCATGCAGTCATGGGGATGGCTTCTAGGGTTTATGATTAATTCATGATCCAATGTCGGGGTCATGGGTGTGAGCGCTACACCGCCCTGGGGCGGAAGCAGGCTTGCCCCGTGCTGCTGCTCCTCCCTTTGGCTCTTTGCTGTTTTCTGCCACCATGAACTGCTGCCCTCTGCCATGTACCACCCTGCCTTGGAGCCAGCTGAATATGCACTGAAACCTTTTAAGAACTGTAAGCTTAATAAACCTTTCCTTCTTTAATTTTGGGTGTCAGGTATTTTGTCCCAGCAACAAGTGAAAAGTAACAGAGACACACACCTAACTAAAATACCAAGTAATGTAGTCTTTATAACAACCCTAAGAAGGAAAAAAGAAAAAAACCCTAAGAAGAAGTTTCCAGATGTGGCAGTGCATGTCTGTAAACCCAGCACACTGGAAGACTGAAGCAGGAAGATTGCTGCAAGTTTGAGGCCAGCCTGCACTCTGCAGTAACACCCTGTCTCAAAAAAGTGAAAACAGAGAGACACTACCAGAAGCTGCACTTCATAGATGACAGTAAAGCCCATGGAGGTTAGGTAACCTCTTAAGTCACACAGCTGAAGTATCAGAGCTTGCCTATAAAATCTAATTTCTTTTTCTTCCCTGAATATGGGGATTATAGGTGTTTGCCACCATGCCTAATTCAAACTCTATTTTTAGTCTTGTTTTTATTTTGTGATATTGGAGAAACCTGCAGCCTTGGTAGTGAGCTACGTCCTCATCTATTTTATTTTGTGACAGGGTCTTGCCAGGTCTAAATTGTCCACGGTAGGCTCAGATTTACAGAGACAGACCCCATATTGTCAGTGGCTTCTGGATATGGTTCAACTTTAGCTCTACTATTGTATGGGGCAGGTGTGATTATCCTGAAAACATTAGTGGCCAGGGCCCTGCGCAGATCCTCACCAGCTGCCTACCTGGCAAGTTCCAGCTTTGCACGCAGCGCCTTGCCCCGGAGCGCCATCTTGGCACTGAGACGCACGTCCTGTGATCAGGTACAGGGCCTGTGTTACGGGCTGGAAATGTCCACAGCCCCTGTCTCCCCACTCCCTGGCAGCTCCCCGCCTGGGGCCCCCACCATGATCATGCTGGACAGCTGGATCTCAGGCAGGTTGGGCGGGGCCAGGGAGATAGTGACACTGGCAGTGACTGAGATGCTGGTGCCTGAGGGTTTGATAGTGCATCGTGGTGGGGTGATGGCCCGAAGCTCCAGCTTCAGCGGGGAATCGATCTCTGCGGGGGTCTAGGAACAGAGCAAGGAGGGGCAGGTCATGTCCGGTCTGCTTCCTGGAGAACCCTGTGCACCTGTCCTTTGAGCTATACAAAGAAATGTCTCCTTCCTCTCTTTTAGTTGTTTGAGACAGAGCTGACCTTGAACTTGTCAAGGCCCAGGCTGGCCTTGAGTTTGGGGCAGTTCTGCCTCGGATTCCTGAGTGCTGAGACTACAGGTGTGTATCACTTTGCCCAACTGCTGCTTGCCTAATACTTCCTCTTAACATTCAGGGGCCAGGGGCCAGGGAGATGGCTCAGTGGAATAAGCGCTTCCTTGGAGTTCAATCCCCAGTTCCACCAAAAAAAAAAATTTCTGGGTCCATCCCTAGCCAGTCTTTGTGCACTAATGTCTCAGCCCTGTTAACCACTTTCTGCACTTCTAAAGACATGTAGGAATCCTGTTAAATTCAAGTGCTTGCTCATCTGCAGATGTGATTCAGCACGTGTGCTAACCCAGCCCTCACAATAACCTTGTGAACCAAGCAACATTATCTCCATCTTTCTTTTTTAAATGTATTTGGTTGTTGAAGAATCTCACTATGAAGCTTGGACTCCTGGTGATCCTCCTGCTTTCAGCCTCCCCAGGACTGGGATTACAGGCATGCACCACTATGCCCGGACTCTGGCTGGCTCAGGCTGCCCTGGGGGTGGGGCTGGAGCAGCATTTGGTGCCAGGGTGAACTGTGGTCCCAGTGCTTGCGTAAGTTTGCCTAAGCAGGTGCTTTAGTCTGCTGAGCTATCTCGCTGGCCCTTTCTCCATCTTTGGGGTCACTTTGTCCATACACAGTCCATTGCAAATAAAAATTGAACAGTCTGTGCTCTTCTTAACTGTTTGGCCACCAGTTTTATGGTGGTGACAGTGATGACTGCAGTAACAGGAGCTGGAGCTCATTGAGTGCTTGCTCTGTATCAGGTGCTGTTTTAATTACTTTATATATTTAATCGTTTTTATTTAGTATATATTTAGTACAGGGCCTCACTACATAGATCAGACTCATAGTGATCCTGCTATTTTCAGCCTCCCAAGAGCTGCGATTACAGGCACGCACCACCATACCCAGTCTCAGTTGCTCCAGGGGCAGGGCTGGGGCTGGCACAGCACACCGGGGATCTAACCCTAATTGCTGCACTTGCCTAAGTAGGTGCTTTATCTGAAGAGCTATCTGGCCAGCCCTATGTGCTTAACCTTAATGACATGTTTCATTTAATCTTTTTTTTTTTTTTTGGTGGAATCAAGGATTGAACTCAGGCCCTTGCACTTGCCAGGCAAGCGTTCCATCTCCCCAGCCTCCATCATTTAATCTTAATTTGGGTGAGATAGAGTCAGATTCCAAACCAGATTCAAATCCCAGTCTTTAACATTTTCAAAATTGAACTAAGGACATGCCATTTAATAATAACTTTCTTTGCTTGAAGTCCCTGTACATGCAAGAGTGGAGTTCTCTTCCACCCTCAGAGTAGCTCAGTGCCAGACAAAAGACAGGAAACAGCATCCCCCTTCCCAACTCTGGAAACAGTCTTGGCAAAAGGGGACTACAAGCAGTGGGTGGGGACTTGTGCTGAACCCCTCCCTGGTGTGTAGGCGCTGCCCAAAAACCCTAGATCCCACCAGTACTCACCAGCAGGATAATGCTCCCAAAGAAGGTGGCCCTCAGCAGCACGTCCAGATCCTTTGGTAGCTGAATGTGGGAATTGGGAAGAGACAGGGTCATTGGGAGCTCAGTTAGGGGCCCCCTTGCACATCTCACAGACGGGCCCTGGCTTACCTTCTCCAGTGACAGCCGAAAGGCTCCCACCCGGAAGTAGCTCTCCAATGCAGAGTCAAAGAAGAACTCAGAGAAGGCCACATACACCATCCGCTCCTCCTCCTGTAGCTGAGGCTCTACTGCCCGGTTGACAAAGCTCGAGTTCCCCTCAGCCAGGGGGAAAAATGCTCCCTGCAATTGGGGTTCTGGGTCAAGGTCAAGGTCAAGGCAGAGCAGCCCCGAATCCAGACTGGTTGCAGGTGGTCTCCTTGCCCTATGCTAGTTCTCACAGGCACATCTCTTCAAAGCCATTGTAAAGGGGCTAGGAAGATAGCTCAGTGGAATAAGTGCTTGCCTGGTAAGTGCAAGGTCCTGAGTTCAATCCATGGTACCGCAAAAAAAAAAGAAAAAGAAAAAGCCATTGTAAGAAGCGGAGCTGGAGCACTGCTGGGAGCGACCCCATTGGCCCAGGAAAGGGAGGACCAGGGATGGTTCCGTGAGACAGATGGCATCTGAGTGGGCCTAGGAAGCCAGGTGGCATCAGTGGACACAGTTGCTACATGTGCATCGTGGTTCTGTGCCAGGTGCTCTTCCAGCCCCTCCATGGAGATCAGCCCAAGTGGTAGCTCTGAGGTATTTCCTCACTGCATATTTCCCTTTCCATATTGAGAAACAGGCCCAGGATAAACACTTCCATAAAGTCATGCAGCCAGTGAGGGGCAGAGCTAGGATTTCAGCCTCAGAATTCTAGCCACAGAGCTTGTGTTCTGGAATTTGTGGCTACCCTCCATTGGGTGGAGCAAAGGTAAATATGTGACATCAACCCAATTTTTTTGTTTTGTTTTGTTTTTGAGACAAGGTCTCCCTGTGTGGCCCAGGCTGGCCTCAGATTCACAATCCTCCACCCCAGTGTCCCATCCCACCCCCTCCTGGGATCAGAAATCTGTGCCACCACACCCAGCTTTTTGTTTGTTTTTGGAGATGAGGTCTCACGATGGAGCTCAGGCTGGCCTCAGAGTCCTTCCTCAGCTTCCTCAAAGCTGAGATCACGAGTGTCCACCAGCACAGCCAGCTACCATCATGCCTGAGAAGGTTTCACGTATTTAAAATGAGTCCAGGTGGCAGGTGGTCTTCCACACCCACATGTTCCACCAACTATTGACAAAACCCCTGCATGTGTACCAAGCATGTGTGTACTGTGTGGGTTTTTCTTGTCTTATTTCCTAAGGAATATAGTGTAGCAGCTCTTTGCATAGTATTCACACTGTGCTAGGCACTGTAAATAATTTAAGGACTATTTAAAGTACATAGGAAGAACCAGGTATGGTGGTGCACAGCACACCTGGTGTGGTGCCTGTAATCCCAGCCCTCAGGAGGCAGGAAGACCACTGGGTTCAAGACCAGCCTGCGCTTCAAAGTGAGTTTGCACAGGATACCATGGTTCAATTCCCAGCTCCACCTTCTTTTACCAGACCTGGCCTTCAGACAGCCTGAGCCACAAAAAAATAAATAAATAAATAAATAAAAATAAAAATAAATAAAAAAATCCTTTGAGCTGAGGAGATGGCTCAGTAGAATAAGCGCTTGCCTGGCAAGTGCAAGATCCTGAGTTCAATCCCCAGTACTGCAAATAAATAATTTTTTTTTAAAGTGAGTTTGAGTATAGCTTGAACTGCACACATAACAAGACCCTGTCTCAAAAAGACAAAAAAATAGATTTTCTTTCTTTTTTCTTTTTTTTTTTTTTTGGCAGAACCAGGGATTGAACTCAGGCCTTGTGCTTGCCAGGAAAGTACTTATTCCACTGAGCCATCTCCCCAGCCCTAAAAAGACAAAAAATAGAGTATGGTAGTATGTATAGATAATATGTAAATACTATGCCAATCCTCAGATTGTGGTACCCATCCCCTCAGACAGCAGGGGAAGACTGCAGTGTTACACCCAATTCACAGGCATCTGAGAGGATGAAATGAGGTTCTGTATATAGACTTCATATCCGATTCCTTTGAGGAGGGGATAGACAAAAAAAAAAATTTAAGATGTGGGTGGGCGGTATATGAACACCAGGGTGGAAGGTAAGGGGCTTATTCAGGCAGAGTAGCTGCAGAGAAACAGGATTAAGACCATACCAGCTGGAGATATAGCACAGTGGCACAAGCACCTGCCTAGCAAATGCAAGGTCCCAAGTTCAATCCCCAGTACCACACATACAAAAAGCACTCCAAATGGGGCTGAGGAGATGGCTCAGTGGAATAAGCGCTTCCCTGACAAGTGCAAGGGCCTGAGTTCAATGCCCGGTTCCGCCAAAAAAGAAAAAAAGTGCTCCAAAGATAGACAAAACTGAGCTGAGGCAAAATTCCAAGTTCA
>PVKA01033654.1:10442-24280 GCA_004027165.1 Ctenomys sociabilis
AAAAAAAAAAAAAAAAAAAAGGAAGAAGAAAAGAAGGAAAAATGGTAGAGATCTATCTAGCTCAGTCCAAAGACTGTGGGTTCAACCCTAGGATGGGACAGGAGGTGGGAGCAAAACCCCAGAGGCAGGAGTTGAGCCCAATTCTGCAGCAACAGGGAGCCAGCGCACTCTCAGTGACAAGAGTGGCCTCATCAGGGATGTGCTTTAGGAAGATAAAACCAGCAACTGAGAGGAAGAGTCTGGCTAGAGACCCGAGGTCATACACAAACCAACCCCGGCAGCTCACCCGGAATTCCATGTCCAGGTTGTCAGTGGAGACCACAGGGTCCTTCAGGAGGGAGTAGTCAATGCCGACCAGCTCATCCACAGAGCTGCGCACTACAGGGAGGGAGGGGCGCAAGTCACTCAAAGCTGTGTTACAAGGGGCCAGGAGCTTGACCTCTCTTAGCCTCTTGCCTGTAACATGGTGATACTCCCCTCCTAGGGTTGCTATGACAGTAGAATTTGTTTTATGTGTAGTGTTCAATAATGTAGTTTGCTCTTTCTTTTTCATTGCTGAGGACTGAATCCAGGCCTATACACTAAGCTTCTATCCTCACCCCGTTTTTTTACTTTTTTTCAGAACTGGGAATTGAACTCAGGCCCTTGTGCTTACCAGGAAAGCACTTATTCCACTGAGCCATCTCCCCAGCCCCCTCACCCCTTTTTATTTACTTTGATTCATAGTCTCACTAAAATGCAGATTGCCTGATCTGGGCTCAAACTTGCAGTTCTCCTGCCTCAGCCTTCCAGAATGCAAGATGACAGATCTGTGCCAGCCAGACTATAATTACGTTTGCTACTCCTACTATTGTTACTCCTACAGGAGTCTCATCAAGTCCCTAAATAAGATGGCAAAGGAATATTTTTCTTCTTTGGTTTTCCCTACGTCATCCTTTCCTTTCCATGTCCTGTGTGTTGTGCATCATGTCAGATCTCTGCCCCACAGTAGATGAGCTCGTGGCTTAGGGACAAAGAGTTCATGTTAACTGAGCACCTACTGCCTGCTAGATAATTGATGGCCAGCAGTGAGGACCCTGTCGATCCTGGGGGAGGCGTTGCCAGCCCAGTGAGGAAGCAGAAGCTCTGAGCAGAGGGACCCTAGGTCTTCCCTGTGGTCACACAGGAATCAGCCCCAGGACTGCTCCACTGGTGGGTTTGGAGGGGCCATCACTGAGCTGCTGAATAGCACATGCTCACCCAGTGCCCTCCTGGCTCCAACTCACCAGGCACAGTGTCCAGGAGGGAGTTGAGCAAGACCATCCCTGAGTGGTAGAGCACTGGACAAATCTAGGAGGCAAGAACCAGGGTCAGAGCATCTCAAAGTCCAGGCACACCCACCCCATACCCCCAGACTGTACTGCCCATACCTGCTGGTTGAGTAGGAAGCGCATCCCAGAGATGATGAATGTAGACAGAAAATCATACACCTTCCTGCAAGCAAAGAAAGGAGAGGAGGGGTGAACCCAGCTGCACCCCCAATCCAGGTCCAGGAGAAATGAAAATGACCAGAGGTGCAGTTGTGACAGGGCTTCCCCAGCTTTGGCCTGAATGACCAGCGACCGTCATTTCCCAACATCCGGGCCCCATGCCCCCTCCAGCTTGATGCCCAAGGCTGCCTCAGCTGCCCGCTGTCCCCAACAGCCACATGGATCCACACCATGATCCAGCAGCTCCTAGGGCCACTGAGGCCACCCTGCTTCCATGCACTTCCCAATGTCCTCCCTCCCACCCTCACTGTTCCTGCCCTGTTTCCTGTTGGATGCACTCAGATCCTTGTCCTTCTGGCATCCTTCCCAGGGCTGCCTCCTCTGAACACCCAGAGTACTTTCTTGGTCCTTTTCTCAGGCTCCTGAGATAACAACTCTTTAGTCCCTTTAGCTAGGCTCTGAGCTACTTTCTGAACCCTCAGGGCCAAGCATATACTTTGCTGAGTAAATAAAAATGGGATATTCAACGGATACTAGATGATAAATTCAATATCTTCTCCCCACCCTCTTCCAGAACCAGCACAACAAAGTCTCCTTCCCAGTTCAGACCCTGAAACGATGTTATTGTTGTTATTATCAGTGCATTCCTGTAATCCCAGCACTCTGAGAGGCTGAGGCAGGAGGACTGCAAGTTCAAGCCCACCCTGGCCAACTTAGTGACTTAGGGCTACTAAACTAAAGGGCTACTATTTATTGAGAACTCAATACAGGACCAACTGCATGCATCAATCCTCACAATTACTTAACACTCTTAGATAGTTATCTATCATGTGCCATGTCCAAGACTAGCAATAGAAAAAAAGGATTATCACAGTGACCTTATGAAATAGGTTCTATCATCAGCCCTATTATACTGACAAGAAAACTGAAGCTTTGAGATCCCTCATTTGTCCAACTTCACAGGAAGTGCTGGAGCTGAGATTTGGACCCAGTTGACCTGACTCCTATTTTCTGCACTGTGGGGCTTCAAGGGGGTGCACAGGACCTAGGACTTACTTGAAGGTTCCCCCAAAGGCCACGTGCATTCTGGAGACAAAGGCCTGACATGAGACATTGGACACTTTCATCCTGCCGGTGGGATCCTGGGAGAGCTGCAGACCTGTGCGGATGGACACACCCTCTGCCGAAGCGTTAATGTAGCCCCCATCATAGCTGCCAAAGGGAGTTAATAGTCACCCCATTAGGGAGCTCATGGGTTCCCCTCCCTGTCCCCATACATCGTGACTCCTCTTGATAAGGCTTCGCTTCCGCGCAGCTTTCTAGACATTCTCCCAAAGCCTCCTGTACATCTTCATGAAGTGCGTGACGGTTCATGAAGGAGTTGCCCACTGCCACACAGCCCTCCCGACCATCCGCCTCTCCCTCACAGCACCAGACCCTCACAAGAACCAGTAGAGAAGCTGTCTCCGGAAGCGCAATCCCAAGGAGGCGTTAGTGATTTGTAGAATCAGCTCCTGCTTGGGCTGGAAATGGAGCTCGGAGGACCTCAGCTGCAGCTCGGTAACCTTCACCCTGTGGGAAGATCGGGTTAGATCCAAAGCCAAGAGGAGGAGATCCCATCTAACCACAAGGAATTCATTCCCTCTTCTAGTACAGGCCCAAGGAAGCAGATGGATGGGATGAACTTTTCCCTTCCCTCCAAAGCGCTCTATTTGTTGTTGTGAAACTGTGGTTTTTGAGACAAGATCTCACTATGTAGTTGAGCCTGGCTTTGAAAACCCAAGCCGGCCTCAGTCAAACTCCTCTTGCCCCAACTTCCTGAATGCTGGGAGCCACTGGTGTCCCCCCTCTAGCCAAGCACCCAGTCGGGATTTGAGTGGCTCAGAGATGGACTACTCCTGCTCCAGGTGTTAAAAGTGAGTTTCACATTCGTTCTCTCTTTTTCTACATTATTTTTATTTACTTATGTATTTTTTTTTAATTACTTATTTAGGGCTGGGGAGATGGCTCAGTGGAATAAGTGCTTCCCTGGCAAGCACAAGGGCCTGAGTTCAATCCCTGGTTCCAGAAAAAAAAAAATTACTTATATATTTATTTTATTTTGTGTGTGTGGCCAGCTCAGCCTACTTGGGGCGGGGCTAGCACGGCATGTGGTGCTGAAGATGGAACCATGATCCCAGCGCTTTGCCTAAGCTGGCCTAAGCAGGCGCTTTAGGGCCAGCCTGATAGCTCAGCGAACTAACGCTCCTGCTTAGGCAGAACAGATCCTGGGGTAGGCCTGGCCTGACAGCTCCGCGGACTAAAGCGCCTGCTTAGGTGCAACAGCCAGCAGAGTTTGATCCCTGGTGCGCCGTGCTGTGCCGTGCTGAGCTTGTAATCCCAGCACTTGGGAGGCTGAAAACAGGAGAATCACTATGATCTATCTAGCGAGACTCCGTCCCAAATGCAGAAAAAATAAAATAAAAAAGCAGGCACTTTAGATCGCTGAGCTATCCCTCCAGCCCCTTACTTATTTTTTGAGATGAGGGTTTTCTCTGTCACCTGTACTATCTCGAACTCATGAGTTCAAGGGAGCCTTCTGCCTTTGCCAGCCAGCAGATGGAACGACAGACGGGAGCCACCGATACTCGGGCTTTGGGAAGTCTCATGGACTGGCACTCCTTGCCTCCCACATCCTCGGTTTGCCCCACTGGATCTCTTAGCTCTGCCTGTTTCCCCATCCCTCCCACCCCAATCAAGGTCTCACTTGTCCTTCCCACTAGCCCTGGATTCCAGTGTCACCCACTCGCAAGTTCCTCGACCCCTCAGTTCTGAGGCTCGTCGGCCATGCCTCCAAAGCTCGGGTCCTGCCAGGTTCTCGGTCCCACCTACCACCTCTAGGCCACGCCCCTCGGCCTGGCCCCCGTCACACTGGCCGGCTGGGTCCTTTATCTTTCGGCCCCCTGTTGTTTCTTCAGCCCGGGATCTGGCCACGCCCCTGTGATCACGTGGCAGGTTAGCCCCGCCCCCAACCCTCCACTTACTCGGATATGTTGTAGTGGAATTGGCCTTCTTTGCCCCGCAGGTCTGGGATAGTGATGGTCTCCAGCTCTTGCTCCAAGAAGCGCATCCCCTCTTGCTTCACTGAGGCAGCAGCGAGAACTTAGCTCCTGCGATCCCTGTGGGACCACACCCCACCCACTTCGGCCAGTGCCCACGCCTTACCCAGCGCTAGCGCCTTGGAGGTGACACGGATCTTGCAGCCTGGGAGCTCCGCAAAAGCGCCGGCCAGCAGCGCTAGGAAGAGTGCCCCGAAGAGGGCCATGGCGAGCGGGCCTGTGAGTGAGACGGGGTCGCAGGGGTCACCTGCTAAAATCCACTCCTGGGGCGACCCACAAGAAGGGAGAGCTCGCCGGGACAGTTACCGTCCGTACCACGGAGAACCTGGAGCGGATAACTTGTCTCCATTTCGCAGATAGTAAAACTGAAGCTCAGAGAAGCGATCGGATTTGAGCCCTGTCTCCCAATGGATTTGGGGAACCGGGGAAGGGATATTCTTGGTTTTCTCATGTGACGGCCCCGTGATGAGTTTGGACCTCAGGGGGATCATCCCCATCCCCCAACAACCTCTCCTTTCCTAGCCAGGCGGGCCGGCACAGGCTTGTGCGTTGCCATGGCAACGACTGCAGGCACATTCCTGGGTAAGGGTTTATGGTTTCCCAGGCCCTTTGCCCAGGGTGCTGCTGGGACCCCTTGCTCCTGTTTCTCCGGGTCCTAAATTCCTCCCATTAGGGATTTCGCCGGTTGCCCGTACCCACCCACCCAACCTCAACAGCCTCCTCCCTACCCCAAGTTGGTGGCTCAACGAGGGTTTGGAAGTGGGATGGAGAGGCACCCCAACTCACTCAGTTGCTCGGTCACGCGGGGCGGCGGCCGTACTGGGGATCCAGACGGCTGAGTGGCGGGTAGCGCTCCTCCCGCAGTCTTTATAAAGAAGGGCCTTCCTGACCCTCCCTCCTCTCCCCCCTCCAACCCGGGGGCTGGGAGGGGACTGAGCTGAAAGCTGGAAACTGGGAGGGTGGGGAAAGCAGTACGGGGCCCCGTGACTGGCCTGGCAGCAATTGAAACCAGTGGGGGACTGAGTCCCCCAAAAGGGAGGGAAGTGCATGAGCCAGCCTGCCTGGCTACGACGCCCAGTAAGAGTGTACCGTTCTCCCTGTGTGGTGCTGGACCAGCCACTTCGCTTGGGCCACTAAGCTTGTTTCCTCACCTGGCAAAATGTGTGGGTAACAGGAATTAACCTCCTGGGCCTTTATTGCAAGCCAGGGCAGGTGGAAAAATGAATTCCCAAGGCAGATTTTTCCCTTTCCTTTTACCCAGTCATTCCAACACTTCTGCTTACCTGGCTTTGTTACTAGGTCCCCCCAACCTACGGGGCCCTTGGGGCTCAGAACCTTTTCCCACTTGGGAGAGCAAATCCTACAAGTGCTGTCAGCCAGGAGGACACCACACAGGTCGCCTTGTAGTCACGCCTTTTCTGGGGGCTGTGGATTGTTAGGTGAAGCCTTGGAGCAAGATGCTCTGCTCAATAACTGGGACTCCATCTGCTGCCTGCAAGGTTCCAAGCACCTGTGAAAGGTCAAAGTAGGTAATCAAATGGAAAAAAAGAGAAAAGGGGAAAAAATAGTTATGTCCGCTGAGCATGTGCTTATGTCCACCAGAACACTCAACCTTTTTTGCCTAGGATCTTCCTGGTTTTGTTGTTTGTTTTTAGAGACAGGGTCTCACTATATAGTTCAGGCTGGCCTCGAACTCATGATGATCCTTCTGTCTGAGCCTCCCCAGTGCTAGGATTGCAGGCATGCACTGCTACACCTGGTGGACCTTCTTGATTTTAAAACTTTCTGAAGTCAGGCATGGTGGCACATGCCTGTAATCCCAGCACTCAGGAGGCTGAGGCAGGAGGATCAATGTGAGTTTGAGGCCAGCTTGGGCTGCATAGTGAGACCCTATCTCAAAAAAGTCATCCAGACAAAATAAAACAACAACAAAAATGCCCCACAATGCTTTTTTTTGGGGGGGGTGACCGGGGATGGAACTCATCCACAATGCTTTTGTTTCTTCCCATGTGCCTTTACTCCATGACCTGCTTCTCTATTGAGCTAACATTAGCTAGGGTGCTGTACTTGTTTTATTTTATTTTATTTTTTGTCTTTTTTGAGACAGGGTCTCACTATGTAGTTCAGGCTGGCCTTAAGCTCACTTTGTAGCTCAGGCTGGTCTCAAACTCACAACAGTCCTCCTGCCTCAGCCTCCCGAGTGCTGGGATTACAGGCCTGCACCACTACACCCGGCTTAGGGTGCTGTACTTGTAATCCTGTATTTTTTGCTTTTTGTTTTGTGCTTGGTACAGGGTTTACCTATGCAGTTTAGACTCATAGTGATCTTCCTGTTTTTAGCCGCTCCAGTACTGGGATTACAGGCATGTGTCACCACACCTAATCTCTCAGGTAGCCAGCTCAGTACACCTGGGGGCAGCGCCAGCATGGTGTATGGCTTCAGGAATCTAATCCTGGTCCCTGTACTTGCCTAAGCAGGCCCTTAGCCCACTGAGCTATCTCACTGACCCCCTGTATGTTGATGATAGTTTGACCTGTGTTGTACCCACATTGTGACGTTGCTGTATAAATTGCCCCTGACAAAAGACTTCAGCAGCCACCTCCTTCCAGGACCCCTCCTGTCTCTCAGGAGCTATCGCTTAATAAACCTTTCCTACTCTTAACCTCTTTTGTCCTCTGGAATTATTTGATTTGAGGGTGGGCACAAATTGGGCACATGTGACATCTAGTGTGTTGGGAGTGACAGTTCTCCTGTATCACCAGAAAGACCAGCATGGCTGGTGACCCTAGACTGACGATGAGGAGCCCAAATTATCTAGGCTTCCATGGCCTATCTGTCGAATATGCGAGATGTTCTTGCTCAGGGCCTACACATTCTGTCTTAAATGCTTTTCTACCAGGGTCCTCGTCATTCCAGACTCACAGGGACCCTTCCTCCCTGCCCACCTTGTAATTACTTTCAATCACATCGTTCTCATTTTCTTCTTTCCCCTTCCCTTCCCTCTCCCTCTCCCACCCACTCAGCCTGCCCCCTTCTCTCCATGACACGGGCTTCCCTTTCCCCCCACCTCAGGGTGCTGTTATGGGTTGAGCCACACAGGGCAAGCTTTGACAGGCTCCCTGTGTCCTCACTCCCTCCTTGAGGTATGGAAGGAGGAGAATCCCCAAGTTCCTTCCACTTTCACTCCTCATGTTGAAGAACTAAGAGGCTTCCCAGCCTGCAGGGGACAGGAGAGGTGTCTCCAGCCTCTCCCGTGCCAGCACAGTGATGTTGCCGGAGCAGAAGAGTAAAGGAGTTGAATCCTTTGGGTGCAGACCCAGATCAAATCCTTCTCCACAGCAGTCAGCCTTTCCAGGAAAGGGCCAGAGAATACATAATTCAGGCCTTGCTCACCTCTCCTACTGTAGGATGATAACAGGCACCAACAGCAACAAAACAGGTGGCTTCCTCGGTGTACCAATCCCTAGATTGTAAAAGGTAATCTGTCTCTGAGCCTCAGTTTCCACACTTATAAAAGGGGGAATGATCTAGTAGCTGCTTATGTCTTGCATGGCAGTGAGGATTTAATGTGATAAAGTGACAAAGCAAATATGTGGTACACCAAGGAGCCCCACAAATGACTCTGGTACTTAGGGTTGCCTACTTGTTTAGCAGACAAAAAATTGATTTAATGCTCCTAACATTCTATAAGTATCACCATCAAAATTCACTTAATTCCTTAAACCTCATAACATCCTATAAAATAGATATATCGTCACCCCATTTGCAGATGAGGAAACTGAGGCCAGGGAGGTTAAATAATTAGGTCAAATTAGTCTGGCTCCAGAACCTATGTTCTTAATTACTTGATTCTGCTGGTTCCCTCTTTTCACTAATTTTCTTTTTCTTTTTTTTTCTGGCAGAACCGGGGATTGAATTTAGGCCCTTGTGTTTACCAGGCAAGTGCTTATTCTACTGAGCCATCTCCCAAACCCCTCATTGGTTTTCTCTTCCTTGTGGTGAAGATCAATCCAAGCCTTCATGAATGCTAGGCAAGTACTCTACCACTGAGCTACATCCTCAGCTCGGCTCAGGGCTTCAGTCTCTTTTAAATATTCCAGTTAATCCTCAGGATTCTCTTGAGATAGCAATCTATCTATCTATCTATCTATCTATCTATCTATCTATCTATCTATCTCTTTGAGATGGGGGTGTCACTATGCAGTTCAGGCTGGTCTTGAACTTACTTTGTAGCCCAGGCTGGCTTCAAACTCACAGCAGTCTTTCAGGCTCAGCCTTCCAAGGGCTCATATTAGAGGAGCATGCCACCATGCCCAGCTGTGATAGCTATTATTGCTCTTGTTTTGCATATAGCAAAAGCGAGGCCCACAAGGGGAAGTATCTGGTCCAAGTAATCAAACACAGGCTGTACTGGCCACAGGATGCCAAGCTGGCTTCCTGCCCAAAAAGTCAGCATGCATCCTCCTACCTTCTTCCCTCCTACTGTGCTTTCTCTGGATCCCCGCCTGGCTTGGAGACGCTGCATCTGTCCATCTCCCCTTCGCCACGACCACCCCCGGTGCCTGCCCTAGCTGCACCTCAGGAAGTGATGTCCTCTTCTCCTCTGCCTGAGCCATGAGCACACAGCTCATGTGCCTGCGTTGATCATCAAGGGTGTGCCTGGGACACGTGACAGAGGACCCAGTTGGAAGGCAGGAAAGGGGTGCGGGTGGGGGTCAGATGTCAGACTGGGAAGACCTTGGTGACATCTGTTTTTGGAGCGCAGCTGGGCAGAGCAGTCCCTGTGGGGCCTGGACAGTTACCAAATAGAGAAAAGGGAAATACAGGACTGGGGCTTTTACAGTTCTGCCCGGGCAGAACTGTTAACTTTCTGTGGTTTCTATATCACAGTGACCTGGTCTTCTGCATTCTCCTTTTGTTTCCCATTTCCTCTTTGAATAGAAGTTCTCTTTTTCTAGAGCAAGAGCCAGCTACCTAGCCCCTGAAAGTCTTTCCAGGTTTGAAACCAAGGACTCTTAAGGTTCCTGACAAGGCACTGTGTCCCCCAAAGTCCTCGGTTCATTTGCGCCCCCTACCTGGCCTCCTCCACCTTGGTTTGGATTTTTCTTTTTTGTACCAGGAATTGAACCAGGATCTCACACTTGCCAGACAAGCGCTGCCCCACTGAGCTGTATCCAGGCCCTTGGCTTGGATATTGGCCATGAGCAGCTCACTCTTCCCCTCCCATTTCTTTCTCCTTTTCTTGTGTGATACTCATCTGCCTGGTTTCCAGACCACTTTCTTCTGCTTATCTGCACTGACTCATGGGGCCTCTCTCTCTCTCTCTCTCTTGTCCTCTGAGTTTTGTAACTGTTTATGCTTCACTTCACTCAAGTTGTTAGGGCGTCTGTAGCTGTGCTTTCTGAATGTTTGTGTTTCATTAGCCAGGGGTAACATTTCAGAGTAACTGAAGGGATGGGGAAACAAGAGGCAGGGACTTTTTCCTTGGATAATAGCACTGGGGGCTACAATCTCCAGCCTAGGCTTGCCTGTTTTTTGCAAGGCCTTCCTAAAGTTATAAGAAAGAGCTGACATGATCCAGCTATTGAGCGTTATGAGGGTGTCTTAATGCTGCACCTCTGGATTCTTGATATAACACAGGTTTTGGTCCAACAAGGCTTATTAACCTGAAGCCAAGAGTCCTGAGGACACCACAGACCTCTGCCTTCCTTCCATCTTCCGCTCAAGGGTTGATATCTAAGTTTAGCAATTCTTCCCAACTAGTGCCAAATTCTGCTGCTTAATCTTCTTCATATCAGATCCTTTACTGAGTGTTCAAGTCAAATGCCTGCTTCTTTTTTGTCCTTGTACCATGCAGCAGGAAATCCTAGTGTCTCTTAACTCTAAAAGATTTTCCATAACTATACAACTATACACCTATCTCAGCGCCAATAGTAGTCCAAGCCTTTCTTTTCTTTTCTTTCTTTCTTTCTTTCTTTCTTTCTTTCTTTCTTTCTTTCTTTCTTTCTTTCTTTCTTTCTTTCATTCTTCCTTCCTTCCTTCCTTCCTTCCTTCCTTCCTTCCTTCCTTCCTTCCTTCCTTTCTTTCTTTTAATGTATTTTCTGTATTTGGTACAGGGTCTCACCATGCAACTCTAACTCATAGTGATCCTCCTGTTTCAGCCTCCCCATGCTGGGATTATAGGCGTGTGCCACCATGCCTGGTCTTGGTGGCCAGTTCAGCATGCCCAGGAGTGAGGCTGGTGCACCATGTGGTACCAGAAAACAAACGATATCTCACTGGCTTGCCACTTGCTTATTTTACCTGGATAACTTCCCCATCTCCCTGCCTCATCACATTCTCTACAGATCTAGGTTCTATGAGTCCAACAAGGTGATTTTTTTTTTTTTTTTTTTTTTTTTTTTGTGGTCAGGGTCTATGCAGCCCAGGCTGGCCTCAAACTCACAGTGTTCCTCCTGCCTCAACCTCCCCAGTGCTGGCCTTATAGGGGAGCATCACCCTTCCGGTTTATTCAAAGTGATGTTTTAGTAGAAACCAGAACATATTTCTACTTTTTTCAGACTTTCTATTGACTCCACCTTGCATACAAAACTAAGCTTGCATTCAGGCTGGGATCCTCAAATACTCTCTAGGTGGTCTAGTTCCTGCCCACCGCCCTCCATGACTCCATCTTCTAACACTGTTGGGGAGGCACCAAGATTGAGCGGGCGCAAGCTTCCCATCCATCCTTCCTCCTCGCAGGTGTTGTTCACACACAGACTCTCAAAATTAGCTTCCTTCATTCACACACTGGGACATTATACTGCATCCCCAGCACATTTCTTTCTTTCTTTTTTTAATTTTGTCATAACCAGGGGGATTGAATTCAGCCCCTTGCACTTCCAGGGAAGCACTTATTTCACTGAGTCATCCCCCCAGCACCCCCCTTTTTCTTTTTAATTTCAGAATGAGTGTAAGAGCCAACCAGATAGTTCAGTGGACTAAAGCACCTGCTTAGGCAGAGCACAGGGGCCAGGGTTGGATCCCTTGTGTGCCATGCAGACCCCACCCATGGAGCACATTGAGATGGCCATTGAGACTGGGCTTGGCGGTGCTTGCCTGTAATCCCACTGCTTAGGAGGCTAAAAACAGGAGAATTACTACAAGTCTAATCTATGTAGTGAGACCCTGTAGACCCAGTAGACCTTGTACTAAACACAAAAAAGAAAAAGAAAAAAAAAGAACAAGTGTCACTAAATTGCCCAAGACGGTCTTGTATTTGCAATCCTCTTGCCTCAGCCTCCCAGAGTACTAGGATTACAAGTTTCTGCCAAAATGACAAGCCTGTTTTCTTAGCTTTTTATTGCCTGTGTCTTCCAGTAAACTGTCAACATCCAGTAGACACCACAGGGATGGGGCAAGAGTCTGCACATAGTCTGCATGTAGAAAGCACTCCATAAACATTTGATGGATTCAAGAATGGTTATTCTCATACACAGGAGGAGATTCAAAAGAGGAGATTTCGAGGTAGGCTGTATGACCCTGGCCTAATTTCCTGTTGAGCCTCTAAGCTCTCTCTGTTCCCTGCTGGCACCATCGAGGCCCTTGTATTTATCTGGGGTTATCTGAAGTTGGTTTGCAGCCAGGAATGTCATACTTTCCTAAGCTCTGAGAGGCCCGAGCAGTCCTTGAGGTCATGGGAGGAGGGTGGCTCCTTGGGATCTCAGCTGGCTGTGCAAAAAACTGAGACTTCTCCACCCAACCCCTTACCAAGCTCCTTCACCTCCCCTTCCAGCATGCCTGTCTGCTTGGGGTCATAGATGAGCCTCCCGAGGGATGCTGTTTCTCAGACCCATGTGTTCCTTGGCGTGGGAGAGGTTGCTGGCAACTGAGAGCTCCTTTCATCTCAGTGCCCTGTAGGAGGAAACTTCAGACCTGAGATTAGACCTCTAGTGCCCAACCCTTGTGCACAGTAGGAGCTTTATGTATTGTTTTATTTTTTGAAACAGGGTCCCACTATGTAGCTCTGGTTGACCTGGGATTTAGGATCCTCCAACCTCAGTCTCTCAGAATGCTGGCATTATAGTCATATACCACCATACCAGGCTGTAGCAACTTTTATTTTGGGGTTTTCATTTTGTTTTGTTTGGATTTGATACAAGATCTCACTATGTAGCCCATGCTGACCTCAAACTCATAGTGATCCTCCTGCCTCAATCTCCCAAATTCTGGGATTATAGGTGTGTACCACCACACCCAGCTGGTTTTTTGTTTGTTTGTTTTGTTGTTGGTTGATTGGTTGATTTTTTTGAATCAAGTTCTAACTATATGGTCTAGGCTGGCCTCAGATTTGTATTGCTCCTGCCTCAGCCACCAAGGTGCTGAAATTACAGGCATGGGCCACCAAACCTGGGTAATTGGGTATTTTCAAAAAGTTTTACATGGACAGAAATATAGCTCAGTGGCACAGTGCCTGCCTGGCAAGTGCAAGTTCCTTAGTTTGATTCTCAATCCAAAAAAAAAAAAAAAAAGTTATACATAAACCTAGTGGTACATGCCTATAAATCCAGCACCCAGGAGGATTGCTTGAGTTCAAGGTCATCCTGGGCTGCAAAGTGAATTCAAGCCCAGCACTCTGTTTTGAGAACCTATCTCAAAAAACAACCCTGACACAGTGGCCAGGGTCCAATCCCCTGCATGCTGTGTGGGGGCACACTGAGACAGCAATTGAGACTGGGCATGGTGGTGCACAGCTGTAATCCCAGCTCTTTAGGAGGCTGAACATAGGAGAATCACTACAAGTCCAATCTATGTAGTGAGACCCTGTAGACCCTATAGATCCTTACTAAAATACAAAAAAAAAAAAAAAATCCTTCGGGCCAGGGAGATAGCTTAGCAGCATAAGCACCCGCCTGGTAAATGCAATTCCATCCCCAGTACAAAACAAACAAACAAACAAAAAAACCCACAAAGCCGGGCATGCTGGCGCATGCCTGTAATCCCAGTACTCGGGAAGCTGAGGCAGGAGGATTGTTATGAGTTTGAGACCAGCTTGAGCTACAAAATGCGCTTAAGGCCAGCTTGAACTGCATAGTGAGACCCTGTTTCAAAAAAGACAAAAAAAACCCACAAAAACAGAAACCAACAACAATCTATCAATCAATAAATAAAAAATAAAAAGAACTGAGGATATAGGTCAGCGGTAGAACACTTGTGCAACATATATGCGTCTCTAGGTTCATTCCCCAGTAAAACACACACACACACACACACACACACACACACACACAC
>PVKA01033655.1:0-24176 GCA_004027165.1 Ctenomys sociabilis
ACACAGACAAAGGAACTACAGAATAATGTACAGGACTACAAGATAAACCCTGAGAAGACTTCAATGACCACATAGGAAATATAAAGTTCTTGTGTTGGTATATAAGTTTTGATCTACCTAGGTCTTAACCATCCAGCAGAAAAGTATAAAAGTATAAAAATGAAGTATACATCGTGAGCCCATAATATTAAGCTGAGCTATAAATGGATATGGTCGATAATTTCTTTGAATAACGCCCTATGGTTGCAGAATGCTGGACTGTGTTGGATTGTGGTGTCGAGTTCAAGCACCTAAGGTAGTTGAATGTCAATGGAGTGCCCACTTTTGACAGGTGTAGACAAAGGAAGGGTTGTAGAAAGAAAAAATCATGATGTGTGTGTATAGACAGTACAGTTGAGATAGATAACGCTGTGCTTCTACATAATTCTATGAGAGGCAAGATCTGCACTATTGGTGGTGGGACAGGATATTATGTCGGCTTTTAGTGCTGTGGTCATCCACTAGGTAAATAATTATTGAATCTTTGATATAATTCAGCTATAAAAAACCTGTAAATATAATATCATGTATGCACCTTGTACAATACCAAAACGTTATGAAAACAGTTTGCAATGTATTAATTCATCGAATGTGTATGGTTAAGATGTCTTGAACCTGTCTGATTGACATTTGTATTTTAATAAAAAAAAAAAAAGAAATGTTGAGCTGTTTAGATAAACATGCAGCAGGATGGGAGTCTCCAGCTTGCTGTGCAAATAGCCCTAATATGTGTCTCTTCTTGCTGGTTAGAAATAGAAATAAAGATTTTTAAGATTTGCTAGGTCCAAATCAGGAGTCAGAAAGAGTACCTACTTGAGAGGCCAAAAGCAAAAGGGAATTAAGTCCGTTTCTGGCACTCCTTCTCAGGGTTCTCCATGGGAAGCCCTATGGAGGGTTTTGCAATAAGTGAGAAATTTGAGATTCAAAGTCTCAAACAGCTAAGAAGCCCAAGAAAAGACGATCTTATTTTGTGGTGGGGAAAGGAAGATTGTTAATGACCTTTTTTTGGGAGAGAGATATGCAGGGAATGGTAAGGGTGAAGTGGACGTTCAGTTAAATTACCCTTTATACTACCTGGTCTTTGTGTTCTGAGCCATAGTATTTTTCTCCAACAAATGTAAGAAGGGAGAGAGTGTGGGATACAGTCACTTTTGAGGTGTTTTAATGCAAAAGGTCATCAACATATTGGAGTAGGCAAGGTCAAGGAAATTGAAGTCCTTTTGTAATGCCTGACCAAAAATGTGGTGCAATCCTAAAATCCCTAGGAAAGAACTATCTGTGTGAATTACTGGGTGAATGCAGATGTGAGGTCTGTCCAAGTAAAGGTGAGGAGTTGTTGTGAATCAGGGATGAGGGAAATAGTAAGGAAGGCATCTTTGAAGTCTAAAAGAGTAAAATACTGAATGTATGGGGATATAGGAGAGTACGGTGTTAAGATTGGGAACCACTAGATCAGTGGGAACAACAGTTTCATTAATCTTTTGGAGATCGTGGAATTATCATGGGTGCCATCAGATTTTTTTACAAGAAGAATAGTAATGTTTTGGGAGCAGTGGAAAGAGTTGAGCAATTTGGCTTTAAGCAAGTGGTTGATCCTGCGTGGTAGCACATACCTGTCATCTCAGTGCTGAAGAACCTGATACAAGAGGATCACTGAGTCTGAGCTGTATAGTGAGACCCTGCACCAAATCAATCAATAAATAAATAACTTAAAATTTAAAAAAAGAAAGTGTTTGATAGTGGTCTGTAAGCAAAGGTGGCCACCACCAGTAAGGAGGTATTGGTTAGGTAACATAACTTGAGTAGGGTATTTTGGGGCTATTTTGAGAGGTTGATGTAAGACAATAGAAAGGTTTTTTTTTGTACTTCAAACAATAGGGTTAATATATGATTTGATGAGGGAAATTGCCTCAGAGAGGAGGATCTCCTTAGTGGCTATGCCTGATAGTGTTGTAGGGGAAATGCTGGATGTCAGATACATTGAGCTTCTGTTCCACAAAATCAAAGAATCAACTATGAGAAAAAACAGAGGCTAAAAGCAGTAAAAATTATTAGAAGAAAAGAATGAGGAAGAGGTATAGATTTTGAGAAACAGAAGGGGTCCCAAATGGGTTGCCCACAAACCTATCTTTGCTTTCTTGTAGAAGAAGATCATGAAATGAGTACACAGCAGGTAAAAATTATGGTTAACCAATAAGATTGCAAGAGTAGTCAGTGAGATAATATTAATCCAGTGGTAGCAAGGGCATATGGGTGACATAATTAACCTTGGTGGATAACCTATAGTCTTAGTATAGTCTTTAGTCTTAGTAGTCTTAGCTATATAGTCTTGGTGGTCTCAGTCTTAGTAGGTGGGAGTCGATGGCCCATCCCTCATGAGATACTGGGAAATATCAAAACAATGATACTGATAATCCCCAGCTTCAATTCATCTCTTAGTGGGGTATATAAAACTAGCCATTGACTTTAATCTTCCAGTATACCTCCTGCCACAGTCCTAATGGATTCTCATTTTTTGCACTGACTCGCTTGTGCGTCCAGCCCTGTGTGACTACCTGATATATTTCTACCTATCTTAGCTATCTATAATAGTAGGATACAGTTCAGAAGGAGAGAGAGAGAGAGAGAGAGAGAGAGAGAGAGAGAGATCCCCCCAAATGATGGTGAATATCTCTTCCCAAAAAGGGTGTGGGAGCAGTGTGGGATTAATAAGAAAGAGTAAGTGTAAGTTCAGTGGCCTAAAGAACAGCATAAAAGTGGAGTCTTGATTTGCATTTCTATTAGACCCTTCATTCCAACAACTGAGATAGAGGAGGAGAGCAAAGGTCCCAAATATTCAGTAATAGAAGAGAGACTGGCCCTTGAGTCTGCCAGAACAGAAACCCATTTTCCAGCTACCATCATTGTTCCCTATGGAATCATTGGTAATGTCCTGGAGAGGGCCTTGGGATCTGGGTCATGTCAATTGGCAGCTGAATATAAGGACATGAGGGCTCTCGGGTCTTCTCCAAGTATGTCAGGTTGTCTGGAGAGGAGGGAACTCAGGAAAGGGCCTGGCTTCCCCAGAAAGTGATCCATTTTCAAGTGACCCCACTGTCTATAGATTGTACATAGCTTTGTAGGAGGCCTATGATTGCAGCAAGGTTTTTCTTAGTAGGCCCCTGAAGCCTGAAGTGAGAAGGCCAGGATTTTATACTTAGCTTTACTCTTCTTCTTTTGGAATTCTCTGTTTCTCATCTGTTTTTCAACTTTAAATGCAATGTCTGTAATCTCCTTGTGTGGTACTTGTGTTACACTTCGCAATTTTTGGAGTTTTGTGGATGTCTACATGATTGTGAGATAAACGTATAGAAAAAATTAGAAAATTTCTAGTGGGTGCTTGTATGTTTGGTAGTCTGAAAGGCAGTTCATAAAAAGGGCCAGATTTTCATTTGCTCCCATCCCCCATGATTTCTTTGAGGTATTCAAGGTTGACTTTTTATTTTTACTTTTTTCCATTCCTGTCAGGAGTCAAGGTCAAGTGGTCATATTATTGCAGTGCATCCTAATAGAGTCACCAAGCTGATATGTCCACTCAGGGTCTCAGGGTTTAGCAATGAGGATTTTGGGGACTGCTCAGGCTGCCTCAGCATCCTGTCAGGATGTTGGCAATGGACCTCAGTGGCATGGTTTTCAGGTTCCCACGAAATTTGTTCCTTTTCATTAGCAGCCAGAGTAGAGAGGATAAGATAAATATCTACCCAAGTTAGGTTATATATTTGAGTGAGCAGGAGGAATTCTTTTCTGAATTTATTGGGACTTTCTGACAAAGACTCCATTCTTTGTTGGAAACATTCTACATGGTAATTGAGAAAGAAATGTGAATGGGCCCCTCTATGTCTGGTACCTCACAAAGGACTGAGATGAGATAAGAGATTTAGGGAGGTATTGGGTGGGAAGAAAGAGTAAATGAGCATGTCTGACAGGGAAAAATGGTGAGTTTGAAGAGGGGGCTGGGCCTATGGAGGTGAGTGGGCTGCTGGATGTTGGAAAAAAGGAGGCAAGCTTAGAGTAGAGAGGATATAGGTTGAGGACATTGTGTGTCTGGTTGAGGTTGTTGAGGAAGTGAGAAGCGATAGGTGAAGGTCATCAGGGGATCAAATTCATCAACAGAGAAAGGTAGATGCATCAACCTATGATATTGACTCATGAGTGGGAATAAAAGTGTTTATTAAGTCAGACATGGGGTAGGAAGCTTTTTTTTAATGAAAAGAATTTGGAGATAGAAAAGTGTAGGACAGAAGAAAGAATGCTCACCATGGGCTGAAAAAAGGCTTGGATATAGGGAACATTTGACTATATATCATTGCCCTGGAGGAAGTTATAAAGGTCTTGAAGAATTTGGAAATCAAAAGTACTCTTGGCTGGCTAGTGTGACCCATTAAAAACTCTGTACTAAGGTAACACAGAAGAGGAATAGAAGATCAACTTTTTTCTTGGCTTCAAGACTCCTTTTTAGCCTCAATTTTGAAAGATGGAAACAGCTAAAAGGGGTGCCCCCCAATATTTTAAGGAAAAGTTGCCCACCCTAGAGGGTTAAGAAGGGTGACTGGGTTCAGGAAACACGTCCAAATGTCTCCTTGTGATTGATCTCCCACTTGGGGTAGGGTCCCATAGTCATGACAAGATTGTACTGCATGCTGAAAGAAAGCATTCCCTGAGTAAGAGTGCAGGACAACCTCCTTTTCTGGTATTCTCAAATAGAGAACAGAGAAAAAGGAAAAAGAAGAAGAAAATGGGGATGGCAAATTGGCTTTCTCTGGGCACCAAGAGAAATGTGATTGGACCAGAGTCTTATCCTCCCATAAGTGGTGATAGAGGAGCAGTGGATGATGGATGTATTCATTTGAAGTCTAGCAGAATTGCCACAGGACTGGAATAGCAAAAAAGGTGGGTTTGGGGATGAGGGACAGAATGGAGAGTTGGTTACCTAGTTGAGCAGTCAGGGTTCAAAAGTTTCCTCTGGAGTTTGGAGGACTCACTAATAGGTTGCTTTGCTCTGAGCCTTTCCATGTCACCAGAGATTGCAACTGAGTGCAAGCCACAGACTCTTTGGGAAGGGGTGCAAATTGAGCAAGAAACAGGATCTAGGAGGAAGCCCAGGCTTAGCTGCCACTGCCCATTGCTTCCTAGGTTACAAAAGAGCCCCTGCTCTGGGCTGTCACTCTTGGGTTATGACACTAGATGAGCAGAAATGAGGGAGGGAGATGTGCACTCAAAGGTTCAAGCAAGTTTGTTGTTAACCCTGAAAGGACTTCTCTGTGCAAGCAAAACAGAGAAGATATCTCTTAAAGGCTATGTGGCCTCTTCTATAGTGTCATTTGACTGGATTTTGAAGGAGTGGGTTGGAGAAATGGTGAGCTGATGTGTCCTTTATGTCCTCTATAGCCTGCTGACTTGTCCTTAAGGACTTCTAATCTGTTTAACATGTTCGCTGTGACATACTGACATGTCTTTGGGGAACTGCTTGTGGTCTGCTTACATTTTGTCTGTGACCCAAATAAAATGAAGCCTATGCTTCTCCAAGATGGCAGGTGGGCTTATTCAAAGTGATCATGTCCTGGTCCAGGGTCTATCATTTGCTACTGGCAAATGGCCCCTATTATGCTAACTCCATGTAATGGACTGTTGTGCAGGTGTGCACAGCTGTGTAGTGCCTGAGATAAAGATGTCAAATATGTCTACTTCTTGCCTCTTTTTCCAACCTTTACTTCAGTCATTGAGCAACAACTGGCATAGTCAGCAGGGTAACAAGATAAGTGAACTTTTGACACCAAGGAACCTAGTACTACACATGTAGCCTCCACATAGCTTGAGGTATCCTGTCCTATTATCTCTGGTGGAAGCATGGACTATGGTGGATCTATCCCCACAGGGTTTAGTTGAAAACCTTTCAGCAGTTGGAAGAGCAAAACACAGAAGAGAAATACTCTTTGGCCAACCATGGATGGTAGGGGTTCCTCACATAATAAGTTATATAATAAGACTCTGTGATATTGTAGAACTGTGTTAGTTGCAGGCTAAAGGGGAACACTTAGTTGCCCAGGCACAACATCTACTGCAAGAATTTGAAGTAGACACAGCCTATACAATGAGTCATGACCTGGAGGATGACAAGGATAATCCAGCTCCTTTCCAACTCTTTCCAATAATTTGTCAAACAGTAGAGCATGAATGACATTTGGAATTGGGAATGGTACTATAGGGATGCACAGTGTTGACAGAATTTATAGCCTATCCTGCTTGTACTACTACAAAACTTTGAAATGTGAGTAAAACCACTCAGAGAACCTCCACCAGCATGGATGTATCTGTAGGATGAAGGAGCAGACAGCATAAGCTACTCTCTCAGGGAGATAGAACAACTGACTTCTATCGCCACATACCTGTCATTGCACCACCAACTGCAAGTGAATTCCCTCATGGTCTTAGGGCCAGGGTCCATATTATTATGGGCTGGCTGATGGCTGCAGTGTGCACACCTTGGAGAGATGCCAGAGAATTGCCAGAAACTGAGCAAATGGTACATTTATAGTGATTTAGTGCAAATCATATGTGAGTTAGGCATGAGAAAGGCTGTTTTTGATGCAAACTCCTAAGGATCAGATGACAGGCATCTCACATCCAGATGAGGGTTTCAGTATTGAGCTCTTAACTCTTTTGGGCCTCCAGACACTGTCCTAACCTCCTGCATTGAGAACAGAATACATGAAGTAACTATGGCTATGACAACATGGGGAGGATGCTGAGGGGCACAGAGAAAAGCAAGCGGTATGGCCAGTATGGAGTCAGGAACCCAAACACACTGAGAGAAAGGGCGCAAAATGTAAATTGAAC
Source organism: Ctenomys sociabilis (assembly GCA_004027165.1). NCBI lineage: Eukaryota > Metazoa > Chordata > Mammalia > Rodentia > Ctenomyidae > Ctenomys > Ctenomys sociabilis. Next base: position 6,916 of record PVKA01033655.1, read on the forward strand.
TCTCACTTCATGAGAGGAGTGAATAAAGAGAAAATTGATAAACAGCTAAATGCCATGCTGTTAACCTTTTGGAAACATTTACTTCCTAAGCAGCAATTGCAGAAGAAACTGTCTTCACAGGGGAAACAAGTGGTCTAGGTCAGGGCCATAAATTTTCAGGACTATAAGTCCTCTTTGCATGACTTTATTTTGGTATTTAATTATGACTAGGGAAGGGCCAAGGTGCCCAGTTTAGGGAATGCCAGAGAATTGGAAGCCTCATGTAGAATTTGCAATTTCTTAGTTCCACACAAATGGATAAAGGTGCCCATTTTGGTAGACAATGACACAGACTGTAGTTTGATTCGTGGCAATCCTGATGAACTGCCAGGTAAGAAAGTTTGCATAGATGGGTATGGAAGATGCACTATTAAAGTAAAGTCGGCAACTGTGCCTCCGGGTATAGCCTGTTTGCTCCTTTGAACCTATACTGTACATATGTCCCAAGCCCAAAGTATATCCTGGAGTGGACATCCTCCAGGGTTACAAATGACAATAAATGAATCTCACTGCAAGGTACAGGTAATATAGATTTCAGTATGGTGCTATACTCCTCATGAGCCCCAAGTCCTGCCAATCCTCTGATGTGTGGTGATTATCTAACAATATCTACCAGGAGGGTCATAAAGAATTTTCCTAAATTAATCTAAAACTGGAAGAAGCGTGCATTGTGCAAGAGCACATAGTACCTCCAACTCAGTGATATGAAGAAAGCAGATGGATTGGGATACATTACAATAGACTATTGGGAGCTAAATAAATTGACCCCATCTTTACATACTGTCATCCTTTTAATTCACACTGTTATGGACCAGCTGTCTATGTGGCCTGGCCACTTCCATTATGAAGTGGATTTAGCCAATGCCTTTTTTCTATAAATATAGTTGTGAGAGTTAAAAAAAAAGTTTGCCTTCACTAGGAAGGCACTAGGCCTTTTCTGTTTCTACAAGGTTACTTGCACAGCTCTACTTGTCACCATGAGCTAGTGGGAAAGGACTTGGCTGCTGGGTCAGCCTCATGAGACATACAGTTTCTTTATATTGATGATTTTATGTTAACTTCTGGTTCTCTAACAGATCTTGGATGTGAAACTAGAGTTTTCCAGCAACATCTAGCAGCATGTGTGTTACAGTTTGTGTCTGGTTGTCCCCCCAAAGTCTCATGCACTCATGGGTATGGACATCCAGAGTTTGGGACTAACTCATATTCTCCTGGGATTATGGCTCTTAGTAGTGCTGGTATTATGGGTGTGTGTACCTTTAACAGCATGGGGTGATAGCCTGAATGCAATTTAAGGGAGAGAGACTTCCTCTCTCTCTTGCCATTGTTTCTGTTACTCCTCCATTTGCTTTTGTTCTCTGCAACAGCCATGGAAGGTTGCTTTCTGCCTCAGAGCCAGCTGAGTATGTATGGACTGAAAACTCTAGTAATTGTGAGCTGCATAAACATTTCCTTCCTTCATTTGGGTGTTGGGTATTTGTCCCAGCAGTGAGAGAAGAGTGAGACAATGAGGAAGGATTGTCAAAAAGGCCAAGGGTCAAGAACTTTGGCCCCCTGTTAGTTTTGTGGGAGTTGTATGATCAGGAAAGAAAAAAAAGCAATACCAAAAGCTATTATTGATAAGATGCAAAGATATCCTTGCCCTAGTACAATGAAACAGCCACAGACTTTGCTAGAGCTTCTGGATTGGGGGGGCTTTTCCTCCCCCATTTAACTCGGGACTGAGGCTCTTATGTAACATGAGTAAGAAAGATGTCACCTGGGATTGGGTATAAGCAAGTATTGTAGGTGGCAAAGCAGGCTATACATTAGGCACATATCTTGTAGATAACTGTACATCTATATTTGTAGATGACCCTACAAATTGGATGTTCATGTAACAACCAAAGTGACTCTGACAATACCCAGAGTGACTGCACATGCCTTCAGAATTTTAGTAACAATTAGGGAAAGAGGTAGAAGTTTGCTATTCCTACGTAGAGAAAAAGTCTGTAAGTTAATCACTGGGGATATCCCTATGGAGGTGTGTACTACCTACCTAGTGGCTGACTGGGCATACTCATGGATAGCCACACCCAAGACAGGGATTACTTAACTGCCAACACTGGCTAAATGGAGAGCATACTTACTGTAAAACAATGGAATGTATTGAACACATGTCACATTTCTGTTGAGTTACATTAAGTGTTACGACTCAGAAGATATAGATGATGCTGCACCACTGTTCCATTCACTCAAGGAACCAGAAGAAACCCTCTATAAGAAAAGACAGTTGGGCATCAGAGTTTTGAACTGTTCTCTTCGCATCAGCAACCTGGTCTTCTGTGTGTTGTCTGGAGTGCTAGAACATAACAATCGTCTTCTCTGTGGAGGAGTTAGGCTCCATGACATACAGTGACCTACAGAACTTGGCCATGAGTTTCTTAAAGGCTTTGAAAACTCACCTTAAACGGGAGGCACAAAAAGAAAATAAGAATCAGGATGAAAGTCGAGCTTTTGCATCCTCTGGTGATAAGACTGAGGTACAGATTAACAGCAAGGAGCAAGCCACGAAGGAGCCAGTGGACCACATCACCAAAACAAGGAGGTAGTGGAAGACAGTCCCTGGGGAACCTGTCTCCCAGCAGGATCATTCTGAGATAAGCCTGAGTAATTTCTCTGAATTACAGAATCAAGTCCAAGACCAGAACTACTTGAAAAAATCCCTTCTCTACCAGACAAGAGCCTTGGAGATGAGCACAAACTTTCCTTAGGAAAAGAAATGAAGATTCAAAGGAACCTTCAGAAAAACATTCTCACTATGCAGATGGATTTTCCAAAGTTGGGGACAGGAAAAGAACTGCAATCACTACTCCAAACTTTAAAAAATTCCCCAAGTCTCATTTTGAGGAAATGGAGTCCATTGATGAATATATTAAGAGAAGAAACACTCCTCTCATGAAATGAAGAAGCAGTCGAGCAGTGAGCAAGGGATAATGACACCTATGCCTCCAGGAAGCCTCTCCACAGCTTGTACCCCTGCCAGCCAGCAGCACTCACAAGGCCAGGCCCAAGGTCCTGCCATGAGGAGTGCTGTGAGTCTAAAATGGTCAGTTAAACACTCTGTTCTCTCAGTGACAAAAATGAATGTCAGGTTTTCAGCTGCAACTAATGATAATGAACATAAGCATTCACTGACCAAGGATCCAGCCAGAAAGTCTCCATATGTCACCATGGCTGCGGACATGGCAAAAGGCCAGACTGTGTTCAGGACACCCACGTTAAAGACCACAAAAGGGAAATCTGATGCTATTATTATTACCTCATTCAAGTCAACAGCTATGGGAATGAAGGCTCCTGTCTCCAATAAGAAATCTGTATTTGACCTCAGAGCAAGTTTGTCTTGTCCCCTCAACTATGATCCACATAAAGGACAGTTGAAACCATGGGGGCAATATAAAGAAAATTCTCTGAATGAACATGTGAGCAGAGTAAGTTTCCATATGAAAACTTACAAACAACCTCCTATCCAGACCAGGGAAGAGCAACAGAAGAAACATGAACAAGAACGGAACAAGAAGAAAGCCAAGGTTCTGGGAGCTCACAGAGGCCTTAAAGATAAGTGATTTTTAACTCCTATAAATATCACTTCATTTTGAATTCATTTTTCTTGTATAAATATTTCTACACTGTCCTGTTTTTTTCTACAGATAATTTTTGTTCCTTATCTATGTGGTGTGAATACTTCATGTCCACAGTTCTGATAATTATAGATATCTTAAAGCTCATAAATTCTGTAGAATGGTTTTAAGTGTTTGTATAGCTCAATTTTATCATGAGACCCATCCCAGATTCTTAACCTAGATCTTTAATGTCGACATCCTGTTTGCTGGTGCTAATATTAACAGGCTGGCAGTCCTCTTCTACCTTGGGGCATCTACCCAAGGGCACTAAACTGCCCTACAAGCTTCAATAGAATCTGAATAATATTAAGTTGAGTAGGGAAACCTGAGATAGGAAAGCCAACCCCACCTTCCTATACAGAAGCTACTAAGCTTAATGAGCTAGCCCCATAGTTTGGTGATAAATTAGTATTTTGCCTATGGGAAAATGTTTTGCTTAGTCATATAAACACCTCTGTTTCTTTGTCATTGCCATTTGTTATTTGATATGTTCTTAAAAATAAAAGTCTACAACTGAAAGAAGAAAAGGCATCCAACATTGCCATCAAATGCTTGATATATAGATGGGTCAAGCCTAAGGCCTGCTGCACGATGGGTGGCTGCAGCTATGCAGCTGAAAACAGATAACATTTGGTTTGATGCCAGTATTGGATAGAACAGTCAGTGAACTGAGCTAATGGTAGTTTGGATGGTAACCACCCAAGAGGGAGGTCCTCTTACCATAGGCCCTGACAGTTGAGCAGTATATAAAGCCTTGGCATTCTGACTTTCTACATGGAAAACCATGAGCCGACTGGTTGGCCATCAGCCTATATAAGGAGAGACCATGTGGCAAAATGTATGGGAAGTGTGCCATGTGAAAGAAGTTACTGTATGTCATGTGTCAGGCCATGTTCCACTAGCATCCCTAGGAAGTGAGGAAGTAAATGCTTTAGCACGGGAACACTGATTAGAAAAGGCTCATGGACAGGATTTGGCCACACAGTTACATTGAAAGTTAGGACACTCAGGGAGCTGAACCGTCCATACAATAGACAAGTGCTGAGAATTGCCCATCATGATGCAGGATAGAGACTTTTAAAAATATTCTCTATGTGAATAGGCATTTCCCAACAGGAGGTGCTTAAGTGAGATGAGACAGCAGCTAATGGTGTGCTACATCCCTCTCACCAAGTAGAAGTTAGGTTATATGTGTTCTCTTCCATAGAATCAGGGATAGGTACATGCGTCCACAGTTTAGATACAGCAATGGGTTTACTGCATGCCATTTTGTGTGTATGAGCAGATCAGCATCACACTACCCTAGCACTGTAACAGTTGTGTACCCATTGTGGGAGACCCTTGGTCATGGAGAATAACAACAACAGCCATTTTACTGCAACACAAGTACTGCAGTGCACTAAAGAAATAGATGCTCTGTGGAAATTGTGCACCCCTTACAGTTACCAGGAAGCAGGCATTACTGAATGGGTCTCTTTGAAACAGGGCCTGTGAACTCCCATATCTCCAGGTGGGATGGATGCCAGTGAGGTGTCATCCCAATCCTTAATGAGCAGCCTTCTAAGAGGGAACTTGCTCCTTCAGAAGTACTTTTGCACTGGAATGCAAGCCCCCATGCAATTGCAGGATACTACTAGAGATAAACTGCTGAGACCTGGCTATGGGGAAAATGGTAAAAATCTTGTATTGATTACCATGAAGGAGGACGAACAGGTAAAATAGATATGGTCATGGCATGTAAGGCTTCATACTGTTGCTGGCTAGAGCCTTCTTAGTTCCATGGGTGGGACAGGATACAATATGAACTTAGAGTGATGCCATCGGTCTTGAGTATTTGGCCTCTAGAAGTTACTGTGGGCATAGGTGCAAAGAGTTAGTGGTCTTTATTGTGGGGCGTGTATGTATTTTCACTATGGTCCATAATGAGTTCTCCTGTATTACTTCATGAATCAAAGGTGTTTGAGGCCCAAGTTTTCAGAAAAGGTGTGTGGCATCAATGGCAAAAACATAGTTCCTTGGCTGTGATAATATTGTCACAAAACTCCTGCCTGGGATATATTTTACCAAATGCGAGAGAGCTTCTATTGTTAGAACCTATCTCTGCTTTGTCCTATCGCCCTTAAAATGATCTATGCTGGGCTGTGGAGATAACTCAGCGACATAAAAGCCTACCTGCCAAGCACAAGGTACTGAGTTTGATCCCTGGTACCTTATCCTGTGCCCAGCCACTCCACTGAACATGGTTATGCATGCCTGTAATCCTAGCACTAGAGAGGCTGAGACAGGAGGAGGATCACTATGAGACCAAACTGCATGGTGAAATCCTGTATCCAAAAAAAAATTCTATGCCAACAGTATGATAGAATTGGCTTGCACACATGCTGATTTGGTGAATTGAGCTGATTGTTGGGTGTGTCCTGCTCTTAGGGGCTAAGACTGTTGCAGAAAGACTGCCTTACCACATGCACCTTGATCTGGCACCCAACTGGCCCTAGCAGGCTGAATAAGGACCCAGAACCAACTACTGGGACTGCACATGATAAACCATAGACATGGCATGCTGAAAAACTCATGGAACTGGGCCCCCTGGTCAACTCATAGTATGTTAGATGGCTGGGGTTGACTTGCGGGATATCATGATGTACTCCCTCTATGGGTCCCAAGATGTGTGGAACAACATAATGTTAGTGTGCCATTTGGGAGATATCCTCCGACGCTTGCCTTAATATTACCCCTTGGAGTAGGGTGAAACTGGTGGGACAACTGCCCTTTCCAAGGGCAAGTTCCTGTTCATTTTTTACTTCCTAGTAGCTTATGGGTTTGGGGAGGAACTAGATGGCCATATTTGCCTGCCAATTGGATTAGGTGGTATATCTGAGGATGGCCTTACCTATCAGCTATATCTTGTGAGACTTAATATGAGCAACCAAGTACCAGAGATGTTATTAGATCATAGTATCAGTTGTTGGTGCGTTGTATATGGTAGTGATTTTTTGACATTACTATATTTTTCCAGTGGCAGGCAAGATAAAAGTGGAATAATAGGTGATTGTCCTTGTATAGTACACTACTAAGGCTTTAAAACATGTCTGTGATTTTGAAACTTCTTACTACAGAGATAGACCACACATGGAAGGTGTTGCTACAAAATTGGACATGTTAGAAATTCTCCCTGAAGCCTGATGTGGCATATATGCTGTAATGGATTAACTAATAGGTCACCTTGTAACACCCAGCTGATCTGTTTTTTTTTTTTTTTTTAATTTTATGTATTTGGTACAGGGCCTCACTACACAGCTTAGACTGAGTCATCCTCCTGTTTTCAGCCTCCCCAGATATGGGGTTGCAGGCATGTGCCACCATGCCCAGACTGAGTCCCAGTTCAGGTGTCTGACGGAAGAGCTGGCACAGCATGGGGGATCGAACCCCAGTCCCTGTGCTTGCTTAAGCAGGCACTTAGTTCACTGAGCTATCTCACTAACTTTCTGCTCAGCTGACTTGAATCAATCTAGTTCTGAATGTGGACAGCTCACCTGAGAATTGTTGCCAATAACATAAAGAGAGAGCTGCAGAGTAAGATACAGTACTGCTAATTCTCCTGAAGATCCTTGTGCTGGTTTTCCTGGTATGATTTCAAATGTTCTTATCATTGGGGAACATAGGTTCTCACTGTTACTGAGGATTCTCTTCAGCGGAGGTTTGATCCTTATCTTGCATATCACTTTTTGGCTCCAGTACAGATCCCTCAGCCTGTTGGCCCAAAACCTTCAACTCACTGGTGCAGACTTTCTAGCTCTCACTACTAACATTTGGGCCTTCCTAGTGCACATCATTGACACAGACTTGCATAGACATTGTCATTGCCTCTAAACCTCCAGCTGGACTTGTGGAGAATAGTTCCCTGGGCTCTAAGTCTTTAGCTGGCATATGCAGGATGTTATTGTGGGATCAAGGCCCTAAGTTGGACTCTGGATCTCTAGTGCATGGACAGATCTCCTAAATTCTTCTGCATTTAACTCTCTGGGTGAATATTATAAAATAATTATATGAATTATGTATCCTCTATTAAGTATGTTCCCTTGTAAATCCTGACTGAAACAATTTTTGAACCAGAGAAGTGGGAGTATTGCTGTGACTCTGTCTGACCATGTGGTTCAGAGGCCTTTGAGAATGGGTTATGGGAAGAATTTGGAAAGGTTTGGAGACACGGGTTGAAAAAGAAGAGCTGTGTGGGAGATTTTGGTCAGAGATGAAACCAAAAAGCTAATAGAAATCCATCCAGCAAAGACCAGGATCAAGAGATTCTGGTGGAAAGGACTGCACTGGCTGTTGGACTCCAAACCATGTATCTTACAGCTTGGGAGAGAGTTTGTTTGCATTATGCTCATGTACAGAGACTTTGCCTGAGACTGAGATTAAAGGAGGAGGACTAATTAATCTGAGAGAAGAAATTTCAAGGTAGTCTGCTATTGAAGTAGAGATATGGCTACTATTGAGGGCTTTTAACCCTATTTAGGTTGAAAATAAAGACCGAAGAGCCCAGAAGCGAATTTGGCCAGAAAGCAAGCTCAGGGAAAATTGTAGACTGCAAAGGTAGTACAAAGGAGATCTTGATTGCTGAAAAGGAACAGGAGAATACAAACTGTGGTGTGAAGGTGTCACAAGAAGCAGCTTTAGCCTTTGCACCTTCAACATTGCAAAAATGAAAGATTCAGGAGAAAGCCGAAGTGCACTATGATCCAGAATCATGGCAGCCTAGAGAATTTGTTCCTCAGAGTTGGATTCAGAGAATTAAGCAATCCAGGCACTCAACCCCTACAACCAAAAGAGAAGGAAGTTCTACTGCTGCTCCTGCTGGAAGCAGATCTTGGCATCATCTACTTGGTGCTGGTGTTAGGTGCATGGAGAATGTAAGTGTTGTGTTGTTAAAAAGGCTTACACCCTGAACTCAGAAGATATGGGACGTGAGGCAGTGTTCCTCTGAGAGGGCAGTGTAAAGCTGTGAGAGGTGCAGTGGAGACCCCAGAAGTTTATAGAAGCCAGCAATGTGGATTTTCTGTGGAAAACTGCAATTAGGGAGCAGAGCAGGCTCAAGAGACAAGCCAGGGGACCTACAAGCACAAGCAGTGCTGCAGAAGCAGAGCCACCTAAACCCTTCAGAGTTCACATCTTGCCACAATTTGCCTCTGATGCTGAATATGGAACTACAGAACTTACTGTTTGTAATGCTGGATTTGGACCTGCTTTGGTCCCATTTCTTTTTTCTTTTTTTCATAATTTTATTGAAAAACAAATAGCAATGAGAAAGTTTCAAATCAAATAAGTAGGACAGATTCAATAATTAATACATTGCATATTGCTTTCTTAGTGGTTATTTGTTGTACACAATGCACATATGATATCCTATTTACAAACAGTATTAGAGCAGATCCCTCCATTCACTGAATTAAAAGAATGTAGCTTTATATCTATCTTAATTATTTTGTATCTACAGATACGAAATGGTCATTCATTTCTGTCTCCTTTTTTGTTTAGGTTTGTCATTTAAATATTATAGGTGCATGAATTTAGCAAAATATTCGAACATAATCCAGTAGTGCATAATAGTACTGGGTTTTCCATATGTCTGGCAATGAGAAAAGTAGTTGACTTGAATCTTTCACAGTTCAGCATAATAATGTGGCTTTACTTCTTATACTTTGTTTTTATACTTTTCTGCTGGATGGTTAAGATCAAGATAAAGCAAGACCTATATAACAATTGTAGCTTTTGTATGTGATTAAGGTCAGTCAGGATTTACCCTGAGACCATGTGCTGCAGGTTGTAGGTCCATCGTCTGTATCAGTCATGTGGATAAGTCATGGCCATTGTTTGACCAATTTGCCCTCTGTGAAAGCCTGAGAGAAGGTTTTCTCTCCATGTGAGTCTCCTTAGGCACACCTTACATCATCGATCACTTTCCTCTTTGGCCCTATAATCTTCTTGATCAGAAAATTTGGTACACAACTGAGTTGCATGATGTTACATTATAGGTTCTCCTATTTCTTGAGTCTTAATTGACCTTGAAAGGCTAGGGCCAAAATGTTGGCTATCCTTGCAGCCCTTCTTTTTTCTATTTTTTGGTCTGCAAACTTAGGTTGTTAGCACTCCAGAAGAGAAGCTTATTGTTATTACTGTACAGCCTAGGCTCTTGTGCTTGCCCTCACTATCTGTCTAAATATCAAACATCTTAGGCTTAACATGGAACAGGTATTTTTCATGAAGTATTGATATGTTAAACTTTTAAGTCCTTACAAAATATAATGTGTAAAATTTTTGAAAAGTTAAATTTATTTAAAAAATAGGAATAAACAATTATATATGTTTATTTTTATTTATTTTTATTTTTTTTCCTTTCATTTTATTGAAGTACAAATGTCACTCAGACAGTTTCAAGACACCTTAACAATACAGATTCAATAAATTAAAACATTGCAAACTGTTTTCATAACGTTTTGGTATTGTACAAGGTGCATACATGATATTATATTTACAGATATTATTTTAGCAGATATCTCTTATCAGTGAATTAAGTATAGCTGCTTACTTATTTTTTATACCTGAATTATATCAAAAATTCAGTTATTATTTTCCTAGTGCATGACCATAGTACTAGAAGCCGACATAATATCCTGTCCAACCACCATTAGTGCAGATCTTGCCTCTCATAGAATTATGTAGAAGCACAGCGTTATCTATCTCAACTGTACTGTCTATACACACACATCATGATTTTTTCTTTCTACATCCCTTCCTTTGTCTACACCTGTCAAAGTGGGCACTCCATTGACATGCAACTAACTTAGGTGCTTGAACTCGACAACACAATCCAACACTGTCCAGCATTCTACAACCATAGTGAGTTACTCAAAGAAATTGTCGACCATAGCCATTTACAACTCAGCTTAATATTATGCCCTCACGATGTATACTTCATTTATATACTTTTCTGCTGGATGGTTAAGACCTAGATAGATCAAGACTTATATACCAACACATGAACTTTATATTTCCTATGTGGTCAGTGAAGTCCTCTCAGGGTTTATCTTGCAGTCCTGTACATTATTCTGTAGTTCCTTTGTCTGTGTCATCCATGTGGATGAGTCACGGCCAATGCTTGACCAGTATGCTCTCTTTGAGAGCTTGAGAGAAAGTTTTCTCTTCATGTGACTCTCCCCCGGCACACTTTAGAAGTCAATCTCTTTCCTCTGTGGCTCCATAATCTCCTTGTTCAGAAAATTTGGATCTCACCTGAGTTTCATGATGTTGCAGTACAGGTTCTCCTATGTCCTGAGTCTTTGCTGACCTTGAAAGGCTAGGGCCAAAATGTTGTCTGGCCTTGTGGCTCTTCTATTTCTCCAACTTTGACTTGTAATCTTAGGTTGTTAACCATCCAGAAGAAAAGCTGATTAGTATCTTGCAGCAATTATATATGTTTAAGAATAAGTTTAGAAATCAAACCATATACAGCACTGTAGCAGGATAGTCCCACAACACTTCTTTTTCTGTCTTCTGCCTTCATTCACCACCCCCCTCTTTTTAAACAATCATCTATCTGAGAGACAGCATGGCAGTAACCGGCATGTCATGACAAACAGCACATATTCAATAGACCAGAATGACAGGCACTCCAAGCATGAACCTACTATTACAAATTGCCATCTTCAGTGCAGTTGCTTAGTTCACAGGTATCAACATATATAGTTAGTCAGGGTAAGAATCCTTCCAATTAACTTCTAGATTTGAAAATCTTCTGAAGATTCTCAGGAACATTTCCTTGCCCATCTTTTACACATAACTCTATGGCTTTGCCTCTGTCATGCTTCCTAGCTCTTCTCCTTGCTCTCTCTTCATTATCTAGTCTTCAAGTTCTTGCTTTCCTTTGCATTGTGTTATGCCCATCTATTTGTAATTCTTCTTTTGAGTTCTTATACTAGGGAGACTATATGATATTTAGACATGTGGGTCTGGTTTATTTCACTTATGAGTATATGTTCAAGTGGCATCCACATAAATATGAAGGCTTTGAGTTTATCATTCTTTATAGCTGAGAAATACTCCATTGTATAAAACTACTACATCTTTTTCATGCATTCCTCAAGTGACAGGCATCTTGGTTGTTTCCAATATTTGGCTATTACAAATTGTGCTGCTATAAACATAGGTACACATATATCACTATGATACAATGTTTTCAGTTCCTCTGGGAAAATTCCCAGTAGGGGGATAGCCAGCTTGAATGGGATTTCTAGTCCTACTCTTTTGAGGAGTCTCCACACTGACCTCCACAATGGTTGTACCAGTCTACATTCCCACCAGCAGTGGAGAAGTGTTCCCTTTTCCCCACAACCTCTCCAACATTTGTTGTTGGTTGATTTCCTTATGATAGCCTTTCTTTTTGGAGTGAGATGGTGTCTCAGGGTTGTTTCAATTTGCATTTCGTGGATGGCTAGCAATGTGGAGCATTTTCTCATATATTTATTAGCTTCTTTAATTTCATCCTCCGAGAAGTGTGTGTTCATCTTCTTGTATGCAGCTGAGTTAGCTAGAAACATTATAAGCAATCAGAAAGGGTCAGGCTGTCAAAGGAGATAAGATATTAGAGAAGATATCTTACAACTCTTTAAGGGATGGATGCTCCCACCACCATGGGCTAGATCTAAAGAGCAAAGATCAAAGAAATGCTGACCTCCCTAGGACTGGCTTCTGAGAATGATCATCTACCTGAGAGAGACCAAGAATCATTAATCCAATTACTACTGGATGGCTACCTGATAATGTCATGTTCTACATTCATGTGCACTTGCTATGTGACGTCCTTCCCCATTTGGTTCTGCACTTAATCAATTTTACCTGAACAATGGTGCTTGTAATCCCATTCGTTCACCATAGTTTTGTCCCACCTCATGCCCACCTAAGCGAGTTCCCATGTCTTCATCACTTTAGACCCGCCTCACCATATGGTTTTACTCTATAAAAGTCCCTGGAAGAGACAACTTCCTGGGCAACTACCCACTGGGGCCACCTTTCTGTCCTCTGTTGGACAGGAGGTTTCTTTCCCTCAATAAATCTATTCTTCTCATAACCTCCATTTGTTCCTAAAATTCATTCTTCAGTTTTAGAGAACACAAACTCGTGCAGGACAGGTCAGGAGATCATTTTTCCCTATGTCATTTTGAGGTCACCCACCCGCGATCAATTTTTCTCCCTGTATCAATCTCTGATATGGATTTCTGGATTTGGTCTTTAAATTTTGGAGTCCAAATATGTCTTAGTTGTTTATAAATTCTACAGAGTAGATATTTGTCTGAATACTTATTTGTAAAGGTTTTTTCCAAATTTGTGGGTTCTCTTTTGACTTTGTTGGTAATTTCTTTTGACATGTAAAAACATCTCTATAAGTGGAGGTCCCAGTCACTAATTCTTTCAAGCATTACCCATGTGATTTCCTTTATGTTCATGAACTCTTTGCCTACCCCTATTTCTTGAAGAGTTCCTCCTACTTTCTCTTCCAGGAGATTTAGTGTTTTTGTTTTAATGTTTAGATCTTTAATCCATTTTGACTTTAGCTTAGTGCATAGTGATCCATCTGGGTCAAGTTTTAGTTTTTGGCATGTAGAAAGCCAGATTTTCAGGCCCTATTTGTTAAAGAGGCAATCTTTCTTCCAGTTTGCATATTTGGGCCCTTTCTCGAAGATCAGCTGTGTTTGTAGAGGCTTCAGCATCCTCTAATTTATTGCCCTGATCCTCATGTCTATTTTTTTTTGCCAGTATCATGCTGATTTTATCACAGTAGCCTTGTAGTATAATTTCAAGTTAGGGATTGTAATGCCTCCTGCCTTGTCTTTCGTGGCCAGGATTGATTTTGCTATTCTAGGTCTTTTCTGGTTCCAAATAAATTTTAGGAATGATTTCTCTAGATCTGGCTGATATGTTGTGGGTAGTTTGATAGTGACTGTATTAAATCTGTACAGCAACTTTGGGACTATGGCCATGTTAACAATGTTGGTTTTTCCTATCCAGGGATAGGGGATATCTTTCCATTTTCTGAAATCCTCTACAATCTCTTTTTCAAGAGTACCATAATTTTCCTTGAAAAGATCTTTGACTTCTTTAGTTAGATAAAATCCATGGTGTTTCATTTTCCTTGGTTTTATTGTAAAATGTCTTGTTTCTATAAATTCCTGCTCAGTGTGTTTGTTATCTGTGCAGAGGAATGCTATTGACTTTTGAGTATTGACTTTGTATCCTGCTGTGCTACTGAATTTGTGTATTAATTCTAGTAGCTTCTTGATGGATTTTTTCAGTCTTACAAGTAAAGTATCATATCATCTGCAAAAAGTTATAATTTAACTTCTTTACCTATTCATATTCCTTTTATGTCTCTGTCTTGTCTAATGGCTCTAGCTAATGATTTGAGAGATATATTGAATAGTAGGGGTGATAGAGCACATCCTTCTCTTGTAACAGATCTAAGAGTAAAAGATTTCAGATTTTCCCCACTTTCTATTATGTTATCTATTGGGTTTTCATAAATGGCTTTTATCGGATTGAAGTAGAGGCATTCTATTCCAATTTTCTGTAGGAGTTGGAACATGAATGAATGTTGGACATTGTCAAAAGCCTTATCTGTATCAATTGAGATGATCCTGTGGTTTTTAGATTTTGCTATATTGGTAAAGTGTATTTCATTTATAGATTTTCCAGTACTGAACCATGTTTGCATCCCTAGGACAAATCTTACCTGGTCATGCAGCATGATCTTCTTGATGATTTGCTCTATTCTATTTTATAGCATTTTGTTGAGGATTTTTGCATCTATGTTCATGAGGGCGATGGACCTATAATTCTCTTTTTTAGTTGGGTCTTTATGTTGTTTTGGTATCAGTATAGTACTTGCCTCCAGGAATGATTTTGGGGGGATAGCTTCCTTTTCAATTTCCTTGAAGTGTTTGAGGAGTATAGGGAATATATCTTCCCACAATTTTTTGGAGAATTCAGCAGTGAATCTGTCACTACTGACAGAAAACCTGGAGTTTTCTTTGTCTCTAGGTTTTTTATAACATCTCATATTTCATTGGTTGTTATTGGGCTATTGAGAGTGGTTATATCTTCTTGATTAGTTTTGGTAATTTGTACCTTTCTAGGAATCTGTCCATTTCATCTGTGTCATCTATTCTGTGAGAATAAATATTCTCAAAGTAGCTATTGATAGTCTTCTGAATTTCCACAGGGTCTGTGGTGATTACACCCTTTTCATTATGTATTGATTGTATTTGAATTTTTTTCTTTCTTCTTTCTGATGAGGTTATCTAGGGGCTTATCAATTTTATTTAGTATTTCAAAGATCTAGCTTCTTGTTTTGTTAATTCTTTGAACTGTTTTCTTCATCTCAATTGAGTTCATTTCTGCTCTAATTTTTGTGATTTCTTCTCTTCTTTGGGCTCTGGGTTTGGTTTGCTCTTCCTTTTCTAGCTATTGGAGGTGAAGCATTAGGGTGTTTATTTGTTCCTGTTCTGTTGTCCTAATGTGTGAGTTCACAGCTGTAAATTGCCCTCTGATAACTGCTTTCATTGCATCCCATAAATTCAGATAAGTTGTGGTTGAAATTTCATTGAATTGTAGATAGTTTTTCATTTAAACCTGTCAAAGATGAGCACTCCATTGTCATTAAACCAATTTAGTTGCCTGGCGACACAATCCAACACAGTCCAGCATTCCACAATAATAGTGAGTCATCTGAAGAAGTTGTTGACTGTAGCCATTTAGAGCTCAACTTATTATTATGGCCCCATGTTATTTACCTCATTTTTATACTTTTCTGTTGGATGGCTAAGACCAAGATAAATCAAGACTTACATACCAAAAGATGTAGCTTTTGTTTTTGATGAGGTCAGTGAAATCCCCTCAGGGTTTTTCTTGCAATCCTGTACCTTACTCTGTAGATCCTTTGTCTGTGTCATCCAGGAAGATGAGTCATGCCAATGCCTGATCAATTTTCTCTCTATGAGAGTCTGAGAGAAAGTTTTCTCTCCATGTGACTCTCCCCAGGCACACTATAGATCATCAATCTCTTTCCTCTGTGCCTACATAATCTCTTCGATTAGAAAATTTAGGGCACAACTGAGTTTCATAATGTTACATTACAGGTTCTCCTATGTCCTGAGTCTTTGCTGACCTTGAAAGGCTCGGGTCAAAATGTTGGCTGAGGAGCCGCGGACCCTGCCCGAGGGCGCGGACCGGACACTGTCACCCGCATTGAGCCCTTGAGAACATGCCAGAGATCAAGGGCCAGCCCCTAAGACCGGCCAGAGACAGCGCGGCCGACTCCGCCATCCTGCTCCATCCCGCCAACCCCTGCCCAGCACCTGAGACTGGCCAGAGACAGCGCGGCCCACTCCGCCATCCTGCTCCATCCCGCACACACCCGCCCAGCCCCTGAGACCGGCCAGAGACAGTGGCTGCCTCCAGCGGCCTCCTGGATCCCGCGCCAAGTTCTCCCAGGGAGAGCGAATTTACAGGACTCACCAGGCTTCCCAGATCAGTGAAAGTGTGGTGAGTCTGAGGGACAGCCTTTGGCTTCTTCCCACACGTGCTTCACGGATCCCTGTCCCCAACCACTACAAGCCAGTGACTGGTCTGAAACCTCAGGACCCACTCAACAATACCTCCCCAGA
Organism: Ctenomys sociabilis; assembly: GCA_004027165.1. Taxonomy (NCBI): domain Eukaryota; kingdom Metazoa; phylum Chordata; class Mammalia; order Rodentia; family Ctenomyidae; genus Ctenomys; species Ctenomys sociabilis. The sequence goes on from PVKA01033655.1 coordinate 23,333, forward strand.
TCCCCTGACCTAAAGCCCACTGATTGAGTGGGAATTTCCCCGATTCTCTGGGAATCAAAGGTCAGTGAGTGTAGAACCTCAGGCCTGTCGTGCCTGAGATACATTTCCCAGGGATTAAGCTGCCCGTCACCTCCCGTGGCCGGGTGACAGCACAGGCACACTGTGCCAGAGAAACACTTCCAGGTGATTACTGGTCCCACCCCACAGCCCCAGACACAGTGTAGGTCAGCCTGGAGTGAGAACTCCTAGCCTGACACACTGGAGGGATATTTCTCAGCAATCCACGGTCCCACGCTATGGACAGAAACCCAGCACAGCCTGGCCTATGAGTGAGGGCTTCAGGCCCACAGCACCAGAGGGACCTTTCCCAGCCTTCTTGGGTTACGGCCTGTAGACCCGGACCCAGCACAAGCTGGCCAGCTCAGTACAGCCTACTCAGTAAATAAGATCATCCACTATCCTTTTGTGAGCCCAGAAAACCCACCAAAGCCCAGGCCCACCCACCTGGGGAACGCCCTGCCTGACACAGAGGGCTGACCCCTGGAACCAACATAGCGGAACCAAAGGAGCTGCAGCATAAAAGGAATTGAACACAACAGCAAGACCTAGGATAGGCATACCTGGAAAATCTCAAACTTAATAGAGTGGCACCCGAATCTCATAACAAGCTAAGGTTATAGCTGCACCAAAGCTCTACACCAAAGGTCAAACATCAGTGCTATACAAAATGACAAAGAGAAGGGGAAAAATGCAATCCCAGACCTCGAGTCCATCAGGAAGGGCAGAGGACACTAGCTCAGCTGCAACGAATGAAGTACCAGATACAGCAGCAAAGGAACAACAG
>PVKA01033656.1:0-24140 GCA_004027165.1 Ctenomys sociabilis
AGCTGAGCTGTAAATGGATATGGTCGACAATTTCTTTGAATAACTCCCTATGGTTGCAGAATGCTGGACTGTGTTGGATTGTGGTGTCGAGTTCAAGAACCTAAGGTAGTTGAATGTCAATGGAGTGCCCACTTTTGACAGGTGTAGACAAAGGATGGGTTGTAGAAAGAAAAAATCAGGATGTGTGTGTATAGACAGTTCAGTTGGGATAGATAACGCTGTGCTTCTACATAATTCTATGAGAGGCAAGATCTGCACTAATGGTGGTTGGACAGGATAGTATGTCAGCTTTTAGTGCTATGGTCATCCACTAGGTAAATAATTATTGAATCTTTGATATAATTCAGCAAAAAAAAAAAAACCTGTAAATATAATTTCATGTATGCACCTTGTACAGTACCAAAACGTTACGAAAACAGTTTGCAATGTATTAATTCATCGACTCTGTATGGTTAAGGTGTCTTGAAACTGTCTGATTGACATTTGTATTTTAATAAAATAAAAATAAATGGAAAAAAAATGAAAAAAGAAATAAACACAAAAATTAAATCGTAGTCATTCAATACTCTCTAAATGTCCTTGCTCTGTCTGCTTAATATATATTCATTTTCTTCCTCATTTTTAGATACTCTTCTTGCGTGAAATTGCCTCTTCCCATATGTTCTCATTCTGTCTATTTTCTTCTCTGCCTCTCTCTCTTTTTCTTTCCCTGAGTGCATAGTGACAAACTTGATAAATCCCTCTTACAAATATAATGTTACACAAGGCACTTTGTACTCTTGTCATTCTTCTAAAATGGCAAAATACAAGCTCCTGGGTAGAAACAACTACATTATTCTGTAGGGTCCTTTTTAATTTGTTTTCCCCATATAACCTTTCCAAAGTTGTACTTTCCATTTAATCTTTCAGAATTTACCTCATGTATTACCACCATTTGGTGGTACGGAGGATTGTGTTTGCCAGTCAGGCATTTATTCTACTGAGCTATCTCCCCAGCCCAATTTTTTTTTTTTGAAAGAACCCTGGATTGAACTCAGGCCCTTGCTCTTGCCAAGCAAGCACTTATTCTACTGAGCTAACTCCCTGGCCCCTACTACCACCATTTGTAGGAAAGCTTTCAAAATCTCTATTTAGGTTTCTGCTCTCACTCCGAGCTTTCACCTAACCTTGAAGAACATCTATTAGAGTAATTATAGATATAGATTTTCATGTGTTTAAATAGAATATTGCGCATTTCAGAAAAATTGTGCCTCAGGAACAAGGAGATTATGGAGCCACAGAGGAAAGAGAGCAGGCGGGCCTTGTTCAACTACAAGGGGCTGGCTATGAAAGTACAGAAATTTGAACCATTTAACAATGAAAAGTCCATAGTGTGTATTAGAATATAATAGTGATTTCACTTATCATATGTGGCACAGAGAGGCTACCCCCCAAGAGTCTGTACAATTTATGATAGCAAAATCTTGGAAACAACGAAGATGTCCATCACATGAGGAATGATTGAAAAAGATGTGCTATTTCTATATAATGGAGTATTACTCAGCTATTAAGAATGATGTTTGAAGCATTTATACCGAAGTGGATGGCACTTGAACATATACTCATAAGTGAAATAAACCAGACACACATGTGTAAATATTGTGTAGTCTTCTTAGTATAAGAAGCAAAAAGCAGAAATACAAATGGAAATGCAAAACAACTAAAAACAATTGAGTCGGATAAGGCAAAGTGAATGGCATATGCCTCAGCATACTAATCAGCTTTTCTTCTGGATGTTAACAACCTAAGCTCACAGATCAAAATTGGAGAAATTAGAAGAGCCACAAGGCCAGCCAACATTTTGGCCTTAGTCTTTCAAGGTCAGCAAAGACTAAGGACATAGGTGAACCTGTAATGCAGCATCATGAAACTCACTTGAGCTCCAAATTTTCTGAACAAGGAGATTATGGAGCCACAGAGGAAAGAGATCAAATTTCTATAGTGTGCCTGGTGAGAGTCACATGGAGAGAAAACTTTCTTTCAGGCTCTCACAGAGAGCAAACTGGTCAAGCATTGGTTGTGACCCATCCACATGGATGACACAGACAAAGGATCTACAGAATAAGGTACAGGACTACGATAAACCTTGAGGGGACTTCACTGACCTCATAAGAATCAAAAAGTACATGTGTTGGTATATTGTTCTTGAACTATCTAGGTCTTAAATGTCTGTAAATGCATTCAATTACATTTATTAGTTTGCCCTTCATGCTCTCCTAGAAATGAACTAAAATATCCCCTTTAGCAAACATGTCAAACTATTTCTACCCATAATATTCAATCTTCAGATTCTGAGTAGTAGTTCTCCTATCTTTTCTTACTATATTCTTGCACCTTCAAAATGTATCTGTTTGGACTTGAATAATTGAAAGCTATAAATAATGACGAGAAAGATGAAAAGCCCTCCTGAGTGTTTCTACTTTGGTTTCTGCTGTGTTGTGTTTTATTTTGTATTGTCAAACAGACTGAAAATTGCAATGCTTAAGAATTTTTTCTCCTTATCCCATACATAGATTTCATGTACCAATAGTATGTGAAAGCTTCCACAGAAACAGAAATTTACCCTTATTCTTTCATAAATTTTCTGATAGCATAAGTGGTAGACCACAAAGCCGAGGAAACTACAGTTATGGACATGTGAGTCTCTGGCATCAGGTGGTTGAATTGGGTGGGATAGACTGACTCTGAGCTTCCAAGTTGTCTATAAAAAGATCCAGTTTACAGGATTTCTCTTCCATTATCTTATAATAACGTTCATACCATATGCTTGAGCATGAAATACCAAACCCTTGGATATTGTGCTTCTTGTGGTAGTGGGAACTGAACCCAAACTAGGCCATGGCACTGAGTTACATAGATGGCATTTTGTTTTTGCTTTGTTTTGAGACAGTGTCTCACTAAGTCTCCAAGCTGGGCTCAAACTTGTGACTTTGCTGGCCCACCTTCCCAGTGTTGTGGAATTATAGGTATACATCATCATCCCTGGTCCCATGAACATTGTACACTCTCTCAAAAGCACACTAATAATGCAAGCACTACAAATTGGCCTGTCTAACCTAAGAGTGTAACTCAGTAATTATGGACAGTGATGACAAAGTGTGATATCCTAAAATTAATTTCCTGAAATGAGCATTTTTAGCTTTCGTTTACCTGCTATATGCCTTAGATTCTGCAATAATGCCTAATTCAAGACACATTTAAAATTAAAATATGTTAATGAGTGAACCATGATCAATTAGCATTGTTCTATTTCCTGTCTCTGTTGGTTTTAAAAGGGGTGAAAACTGGAAACCATTAGAATTTAATTTTTTTCTACTAGCACATGAATTCACTATATTCAAACTATGAAAGAAAAACTGAGGGTGAGTGAAATTAAGAATTTTGTTAAACTCGTGAATAAATCCTGCCTTTAGATTCAGAGCTATAATGATTATATCTTTGATCCCTGGGAAGCTCTGGCATATCTTTCTTCCAGTATCTCTTACATGACTTTGCAGTTGTCTGTCGGTTTCTTTAGTGAGGCATTTCATGTCCAGATGGTAGAGAGTCCTACTCACTGTCAGTGGCTAGGCCTCGGCAAGTACATGATGTGAGAGGAGAGATAGTATTAGTATTTAACCTGATTTTTCCATACACCCTTTCACAAAACACTGAGATATTCTGTTTTTTAAAATATTTTCCCAGATCCTCCTCGATCCCGCCCACGCCCGGCCAAACCCAGAGACCTCCCGAGACAGTGAGACCCATGACAGCAGCCTACTCGATCCTGCCCACACTGCACAGCCAGAGACCGGCCTTAGACAGTGGCTAACTCCAGCGGCCTCCTGGATCCCACCCCAAGCTCTACCAGGGAGTGGGAACTTGCACAACTCACCAGGCTTCCCAGATCAGTAAGAGTGTGGTGAGTCTGAGGGAGAGCCATTGGCTTCTTCCTACACGCGATACCCAGATTCCAGCCCCCAAGCCCTCCAAGCCAGTGACTGGCCTGAAACCTCAGGACCCACTCACCAACACCACCCCAAATCCCCTGCCCTAAAGCCCGCTGAACGAGTGGGAATTTCCCTGATTCTCTGGGCATCAAAGTTCAGTGAATGTAGAACTCCAGATCCGCTGTGCTCGAGAGACATTTCCCAGGGATTCCCTGCCCCCCCCCACCTTCTATGGCCTGGTGAGAGCTCCAGGCACAATGTGCCAGAGAAACATTTCCAGGTGATTACTGATCCCACCTCACAGCCACAGACACAGTGCAGGTCTGCCTGGAGTGAGAACGCCAAGCCTGCCAGGCCGGAGGGACATTTCACAGCAATCCTCAGTCCCATGCCATGGACCAAAGCCCAGCACAGCCTGTCCTGTGAGTGAGGGATTCGAGCCCGCTGCAAAAGACGGTCCTTTCCCATCCTTCTCATGTTAAGTCCTGTAGACTTGGACCCAGCACAGGCTGGCCGACCCAGTACAGCCTACTCAGTGAATAAGATCATCCACTATACTTTAGTGAGCCCAGAAGACCCAGCAAAGCCCAGGCCTGCCCGCCGGGGAACCACCTGCCTGACACAGGATGGCTGACACTGGGAACCAAAAGAGGGGAACCAAGGAGCCGCAGCAAAAAAGGAACTGAACACAACTGCTAGATCCAGGATAGGCATACCTGGAAAATCTCAAACTTAATAGACTGGCATCTGAATCTCATAACAAGCTAAGGTTATAGCTGCACCAAATCTCTACACCTCACGTCAAAGGTCAGTGATATACAAAATGACAAAGAGAAGGGGAAAAATGCAATCCCATACCTGGAGTCCATCAGGAAGGGCAGAGGACACTAGCTCAGCTGCAATGAATGAATTAACAGATACAGTAGCAAAGGAACAACAGCAGAAAGCTATAGAGGAAATGAAACGAGAAGTAATTTCCCAAATTAAAAAAGAAATGTCTGAATACATAGTGTCTGAAAAAAAGAATGAATTCCAGAAACACTGGGAAAAAAACTATGCTCACTGAGAACAAGTGCAGAGAGCACTATTCTAGCTGATATATATGAATTAACAGCATCTGAAGCAAAGAAACAACAGCAGAAAGATCGTGAGGAACTCAAAGCAGAAATAAGTTCTGAAATCAAAAAGCAACTTTTTGAAGTCATAGCATCTGAAATACAGAAACAAGCCCTGAAATATACAGTGGAAACCCAACTTGGAAGAATCACAGCAGAAAAAGAATGAATAACTACCTCTAAAGAAGAGATGGATAAAAAATTGAGGAGATCAGACATATGATGTATTCCTTGAATGAGCAATACAGAAAAGAAATAGAACACATGAAACACAGTCAAAGAGATATAGAAGAAATAAAAATAGCAATCACGAGTCTACAAAAGAGTCTGAGTGAAAGCGAAGACAGAGTTTCAGATCTTGAAGATGCCGGAGCAGCTAGTGAAAAGGTGAGAAAGGATCACTTACAAACAATGAGAGTGCAGGAAAAAATAATCCATCACCTGCAAGATGACACCAGGATGAACAATGTGAGAATATTTGGTATCAACGAGAATGAAGGAGTAAATATAAATGACATAAAAAAGAATTTGGGAAGAAATAATCGCAGAAAGCTTCCCAAATATGAGGAAACAATCCAACATCCAGCTCACTGAAGCATACTGAACACCAAATGACCTCAACCGAAGTAGAAACACTCCGAGACATATAACAGTTAAGGTCCCAGAAATCCAACACAAAAATAATATACTAAAAGCTGCTAGAGAGAAGAAGGAGCTCTCATTCAAAGGAAAACCCATCAGAATTACAGCCAACTTCTCTACACAAACAATGAAGCCAAGGAGAGCATGGAGCACAGTTCTTCAAGTCCTACATGAAAATAAATTCCAGCCCAGACTATTATAACCTGCAAAACTCTCAAGTTTAATGGAGAAGTGAAATACTTCCAGGACAAAGAACAACTAAAGAATTTCATGATGACAAAGCCATCCCTTCACAGGCTACTGAAAGATGCTCTAGAGAGAGACCACGAAGACCAGAACTCCATGATTGAGAATGAAAGGAACCCATTATCAGGACAGACAATTATACACAGGTTACAAAGGAATAAACAACACCAGGTAAATGTCATGACAAACACAAGTCAACACATTTCAATTATAACCATCAATATAAATGGATTTAATTCTCTAATTAAGAGAAATAGACTGGCATAGTGGATTAGGAAACAACATCCAACAATATGCTGTATACAAGAAACACATTTAACTCAAAAGGATATTCATAGGCTCAAAGTCAAAGAATGGAAAACAATACTACATGCCCCAACATCTCAGAAAAAAGAAGAAGTAGCAATTCTGTTCTCAGACAGTCTCAACTTCAAACCAAGAATGATCAAACGATACAAAGAAGGCCACTATGTATTGGTCAGGGGAAAAATTCAAGAGCAAGAAGTAACACTCATAAATATTTATGCACCAAACACAGGAGACCCAACTATGTAAGACAAATCTTAAGGGACATGAAAAACTTAATGTCTAAGAACACAATCTTAACAGGAGACCTTAACACACCCTTATCTCAAAAAGATAGGTCAACCAGACAAAAAATTAGCAAGGAAGTAGCAGAACTGAACCAGAGCATGGAACAAATGGCCGTGGTGGGCATATACAGAGTGTTCCACCCAACCACAGCTGAATACACATTTTTTTCAGCTGCACACGGGTCATTTTCCAAAGTAGACCACATACTAGATCAGAGGTCATGCCTAAGTATATGCAAGAAAATAGAAGTTATTCCATGCATACTATCTGACCACAATGCAATGAAACTGGAAATAAATGACAAAAGAAACGAGAAAAACCCACTAAACTCATGGAAACTAAACAACACCCTACTCAGCAATCAATGGGTTGCAGAAGAAATTCAACAAGAAATTAAACAATATCTACAATTCAATGAAAATTCAAGTACAACTTACTGGAATTTATGGGATGTGATGAAAGCAGTCTTTGAGGGAAAATAACAGCTATGAACTGACACATTAGGAAAAACATAAAGGGAACAAATTAGGACCCTAATGTTGCACCTCCAATAACTAGAAAAAAGAAGAGCAAACAAAACCCAGAGCACAAAGACGGGAAGAAATCATAAAGATTAGAGCAGAAATTAATTCAATTGAGATGAAGAAAACAGTTCAAAGAATCCACAAATCAAAACGTTGGTTCTTTGAAAAACTAAATAAAGTTCATAAGCCTCTTACCAACCTCATCAAAAAGAGGCAAACGAAAATTCAAGTACAAGCAATAAGGAATGAAAAGGGTTAAATCACCACTGACCCAGCGGAAATTCAGATTACCAAGAGTTACTTCGAGAATCTTTATGCTCACAGAATAGAAGACAGAATAAATGGACAGATTGCTTGAATGGTACAAATTACCAAAACTGAATCAAGAAGATATAACAACTCTCAATAAGCCGATAACAGCCAATGTAATATGAAATGTAATAAAAAGCCTACCAACAAAGAAAAGTCCAGGTCCTGATGGATTCACAGCTGAATTCTACAAGAAATTTATAGAAGATATAATTCCCACACTCCACAAACTCTTCAATGAAGTTGAAAAGGAAAAAGTCCTCCCAAAATCATTTCTGGAGGCAAGTATAATACTCATTCCAAAACCAGGGAAAGACACAACCAAAAAGGAGAACTACAGGCTAATCTCCCTCATGAACATAGATGCAAAAAATACTCAACAAAATCATGGCAAATAGAATACAGCTAATCATCAAGAAGATCATTCACCATGACCAGGTAGGATTCATCCCAGGGATGCAAGGATGGTTCAATATTCCAAAATCTATAAATGTAATGCACTATATTAATAGACTGAAATCTAAAAATCACATGATCATCACAATTGATGCAAAGAAAGCCTTTGACACAGTCCAACACTCATTCATGTCCAGGGTCCTACAGAAAATTGGAATAGATGGACTCTATCTTAACTTGATAAATGTCATCTATGACAACCCAAAAGCTCATATAACCCTAAACGGGGAAATACTGAAATCTTTAACTCTGAAATCAGGCACAAGACAAGGATGTCCTCTATCACCCCTCCTATTCAATATAATCTTGCAATCCTTAGCAACATCCATTAGAAAAGAGGGAGAAATAAAGGGAATAAGAATAGATACAGAAGAAGTTAAATTATCACTATTTGCAGATGATAGGATACTGTATTTGGAAGACCCCAAAAATTCCACCAAGAAACTACTAGAACTGATAGGGAAGTTCAGTAGCATAGCAGGATACAAAATCAGTACTCCAAAGTCAATAGCATTCCTCTACACAGAAAGCAAGTACACTGAAAGGGAAACAATAGAAACAATACCTTGTACAATAGCGCCGCCGAAAATGAAATACCTTGGGATTCACTGAACCAAGGAAGTCAAAGATCTTTTCACGGAAAATTACAACACCCTTAAAAAAGAGATTATAGAGGATTTCAGAAAATAAAAGATATTCCATGCTCCTGGATAGGAAGAATCAACATCGTGAAGATGGTCTTACTCCCAAAATTGCAGTACAGATTTAATGCAGTCCCTATCAAACTGCCACCAACATACCTCCCAGACATAGAGAAATCAATCCTAAAATTTATTTGGAACCACAAATGACCTAGAATACTAAAGGCAATCTTGGCCAATAAAGACAAGGCAGGAGGCATCACAATTCCTGACTTGAAATTATACTACAAAGCCACTGTGATAAAATCAACATGGCATTGGCAACAAAATAGACCTGGGGATCAGTGGAATAGATCAGAGATGCAGATGTATCTACGAAAACACTCAGCCCTCTGATCTTTGACAAAGGGTCTACACAAGCTCACTGGAAGAAAGATAGCCTCTTTAACAAATGGTGCTGGAAAACATGGCTTTCTACATGCCAAAAACTAAAACTTGACCCAGCTCTATCACCGTGCATTAAGTTAAAGTCAAAATGGATTAAAGATCTAAACATTAAGACAGAAACACTCAATCTCCTGGAAGAGAAAGTAGGAGGAACTCTTGAAGGCATAGGAGTAGATAGAGTTCATGAACAACATATATTTGCACAGGAAACACTTGAAAAAATCAACAACTCGGATCAACTCTTCTTAAGGAGCTTCTGCATGTCAAAAGAAATTGTCAACAGAGTGAAAAAACAATCCACAAACTTTGAAAAAATCCTAACTAATAAGCAATCAGACAGAGGAGTATTGTCTAGAATATATAAAGAACTAATATATAACAGGGCCCTCAGATTTAAAGACCCAATTCAGAAATGGGCATCTGAGATGAATTTCGTCAGAGGATGAAATTATAAAGGTGAATAAATATGTGAAAAAATGCTGCACATCCCTAGCCATTCGTGAAATGCAAATGAAAACAACACTGAGATACCATCTCACTCAAGAAAGAATGGCTATCATAAGGAAATCAACCAACAATAGATGTTGGAGAGGTTGTGGAGAAAAGGGTACACTTCTCCACTGCTGGTGGGAATGTAGACTGGTACAACCATTGTGGAGGTCAGTGTGCAGACTCCTCAAAAGAGTAGGACTAGAAATCCCATTCAAGCCAGCTATCCCCCTACTGGGAATTTTCCCAAAGGATCTGAAAACATTGTATCATAGTGATATATGTGTACCTATGTTTATAGCAGTGCAGTGTGTGATAGCAAAATCTTGGACAACCAAGATGTCCATCACATGATTAATGGTTGAAAAAGATGTGCTATTTCTATATAATGGAGTATTTCTAAGCTATTAAAAATGATATGTTTGAAGCATTTATACTGAAGTTGATGCCACTTGAACATATACTCATAAGTAAAATAAACCAGACACACATATGTTAATATCATATTGTCTCCCTAGTATAACAAGTGAATAGCAGAAATACAAAAGGAAACGTACAAAAACAACTAAAATCCATTGAGGCAGATAAGGCAAAGTGATTGGCATATCCTGCAGGATACTAATGAGCTTTTCTTCTGGATGTTTAACAACCTAAGCTCACAAATCAGAGTAGGAGAAATAGAAGAGCCACCATGCCAGCCAGCATTTTGGGCCTAGCCTTTCAAGGTCAGCGAAGACTCAGGACATAGGAGAACCTGTACTGCAACATCATGAAACTCAGTTGAGCTCCAAATTTTCTGAACAAGGAGATTATGGAGCCACAGAGGAAAGAGATTGAAGTTCCATAGTGTGCCTGGGGAGAGTCCCTTTCTCTGAGGCTCTCACAGAGAGCAAACTGGTCAAGCATTGGCTGTGACTCATCCACATGGATGACAGAGACAAAGGATCTTCAGATTAATGTACAGAACTACAAGATAAACCCTGAGGGAACTTCACTGACCACATAAGAAACATAAAGTACATGTGTTGGTATATAAGTCTTGCTCTATCTAGGTCTTAACCATCTAGCGGAAAAGTATAAAAATGAAGTATACATCACGGGGCCATAATATTAAGCTGAGCTGTAAATGGCTATGGTCAACAACTTCTTTGAATAACTCACTATTGTTGTGGAATGCTGGATTGTGATGAATCGTGTTGTGTAGTTCAAGCACCTCAGTTAGTTGAATGACAATGGAGTGCCCACCTTTGACAGGTGTAGACAAAGGAAAGGGTACAGAATGAAAAAATTATGATGTGTGTGTATAGACAGTATAGTTGGGATAGATAATGTGTGCTTCTACATAATCCTATGAAAGGCAAGATTTGCACTGATGCTGGTTGGACAGGATTTTATGTCGGCTTCTAGTACTATGGTCATCCACTAGGAAAAAAATTATTGAATTTTTGATACAATTCAGGTATAAAAAAGAAGATAAACAAACGGCTACACTCTTAATTTACTAATAAGAGACATTGCTATAATAATGTCTGCAAGTGTAATATCATGTATGCACCTTGTATGATACCAAAACGTTATGAAAACAGTTGCAATGTATTAATTTATCAAATCTGTCTTGTTAAGGTGTCTTAAGACTGTCTGATTGATATTTGTACTTCAATAAAATAAAAAATAAGGTTATATATATATATATATATTTTCCCCAGACTGTTTCCCATGCTGTTCTGTGAAAATTGCAGTGTTCCCAGTGAGAAATTGGAAAAAAAACAAAGTTCAAACCACAGACCATTTCTTCAACTGCCATGAGACCTGTAACCCTGTATAGGGGTACACAGGAAGGGAGGATGGGTATCAGCCTCACTTGGAGCAGGCCTTAGTCCCAGGGAGGCCCATGCAGGTTGTCTGTCTTTACTAATCACAGGTTATATGGCTTTAGAAGATCACTGCCCTGCCATAGGCCACTGTGTTGTCATCTGGAAATTAGTCTTTTCTCTCCTTTCCCTGATTTCTTCTGAGTGGAAAACAGGTGGTAGCATACCATAGTCACATCATAAACATTTAGGGCTTCATGCATGCCTTCTCTACCATGTTAACACAGTTCTATAAGGAGGATCAAAGAAGATGCTCAGTTGAATGAATACTCAAAACTGATATTATAGCTATGCAGAGCCCTGCTACACAGACCACTCAAGTTGTACACTGCACCCACAGTACACTTCCCAAGGGTACATTTTATAGCTGTATGCATTCCATCCCCTTTATCTCCCCATTGTCTTAATCACATTTCTTGTTGCTAAAGCATAGTACCCAACACACAGTGTCATAGTGTGTGACCATCACAGCATAAAGGACAAAATGATTACTCAGAGATGAGAACAGATCTGAACACCAAGAGGTTCAGAGGAGATACCTCCACCAATAGCCCCAAGCAACATGGAAATCTTTAGGATTAGCACCAAAGTCAAGAACTCTCTAGTTTTTTTTTTTTTATCTCTAATATCAGTGAAAGAAAGAGAGGGAAGAATAAAAACAGAAAAGGAAAGGAAAGAAAAAAAAAGAAGAGAAGAGAAAAAGAAACATAAAGAAAACCAGTTTGGGAAAGGTTATCTTGAAGTTAGGCAGCTTGTCTGGGAAAGGGGAAAAGCAATGGTCCGGAATAAGGCCTTTCATGAATATAAACTTCTTGTTAACTAAACACTCAGTTACTCCTCACTAGTGCTATGTGCTTTGGTGGCACAGTACAACCACTCAGTCCTCAGCAAGGTCCCCCACACTTTAGAGGGGGACATAAAAGACAAAAGGCTCATATAAATGCTTAGTTCAGTTGACAGCCTGTCAGTTTCAAGGCAGCAAAACATAGCAGAAGAAATCTTACATCACTGAATCCAGGAAGTCTAAGAAAAGGGAGGATCTAGGACACAGATCCATGCTTCCAGGCCAGTTCCCTTGTACCCTATGTCCTTTTATTAGACCTAAACTCCCAGCAACAAGTTAGCAGTAGAGCCCCATGATTTTGTCACCTTCCCAAAGATCAGTTCATGAATGCATGACTGTTTTGGGAGACATCTTTGGTGTGAATCATAAGTCATGCACCTTTTGATGGGGTCCATTGATCATATTTAAAGACAGCTTTGGGATTGCTCAACACATTGATGTTTATTTTTCTTAAGGAAAATGAGCTTTGGAGGCCCAAGGAGATAGCCCAGTAGAATAGGGGCTTGCCTGGCAAGCGCAGGGTCCTAAGTTCAATCCCCAGTGCCAGGAAATAAAAAGAAAAGGAAGAAAGAAATAGGCTTTGTTCATAATGTTGAATGTTTATTTACACTCCGATATTGAATAAGTACTTAGGTGCAACCACCTAGAAGTCTACATGTGTATGAGCTCATTTAATGTCCATACCGGCTATTATAGTTTGGAGGTTTAGAAGGGGAAGAAGACAATACAGGACACTTAATTATAAGATTATTTTCTAGTGAATCACTCAAAGAGTCACATACAAAGAGTGCAGGAAATTTCTCCACACATCAAAGACTAGAAAATCAAGCTAAGGGCCTAGATCCCATGGCCATGTCTTGAGTGAGTCCAACTGAAGATCTAGAACCATAACAATACCACCGACAAGTCCAGCTGAAGGTCAAGATTCCTTGACAATGTCTCATGAAGACCTTTTCTGAAAGATCTACACTGGAAAGTCCCAAAGGTCTATGGTAGAAGCTAGAAATTCTGTGCCAGTGAGATAAAGGATGCGTGCTAACAGGCTGAAAAATCTAAAAGCCAAGAAGTAACACTCAGTAAAGACCAAAGCACCCCCCAAAAATACCACAGCCATCCTCAGCAACAGTGAGGTCCTGAGCTCCTCCAATAATTATGAGGACAGCCAAGTTCCTGCCAGGAAAGCCAATGTGACAAACTTTCTCAGGAGACTGAGGAGTGCACCATCTTCCCCATCAGGGCCAGAAAGCAATGCTCAGTGTGAGAACCAGAGCTCCCCTAAAGTGAATCACAATGTAGCCATTGTCAGCAACAGCAAAGTCCTATTCCAATAAGAACAGCCACATTCACCAGCAAAGCTACATGAAAAGACCCTCCAGCAGAGTAGCCCAGGAAATATAACAGCTCTCTAATAGCTTCCCAACAGCTTCTATTACATCCCAGCAGGCTCTCTAGTTTTCCTCTCCAAGTCTGCCTCTTAGGCTGCCAGCAACAATCTTCAGGTGGGTCTCCCACACCAGCACCATGCTGCATCAATTCAGGTAGATGTTATAAATTAACAACCAGTTGTCAATCTACCACTCTTGCCAGTGAGTTTAGAATTATTATCTTCCATTTATAAACATAATCATGAAAGTTTATGGCAGTTCTGAATTTGCACATTCCTTTTTGCTATTGAGGCATGCCCACAAAGTCAAGAGTCATGTGACATTATGCCATCCAAAGAGAAGCTGACAAACAAGCACAATGTGTGAGGTCACATGCTAGGTCTGCCAATCCAAGGAAAGCAGATCTACAAGGTGTCATTGTTAATGTTCTCTCATCTCTTAATGGGCAATGAGCTTTTATGATATTTAAATGGTGCAAAATTAAAAGCACTGAGCAAATGACAGGCATATGGTAAGTAAACAAAAGGTGTTGACCATTATTCTTTTTTATGTATTTTAGTAAAGGATCTACAGAGTCTCACTACACAGATCAGACTCGTAGTGATCCTGCTGTTTTCAGTCACCCAAGTGCTGCTGATTACAGGCACTCACCACCACACCCAGTCTCCATTGCCTTCTCATCGTGTCCTGGAGGCAGAGCCAAAACAGCCCTCCAGGGATTGAACCCCCAGTCCCTGAGGCTGTCTAAGCAGGCACTTTAGTCCACTGAGCTATCTTGTTGGCCCTCACGATTATTCTTTTGAAAACAAAATATAGTCCAGAAACCTGAGATTAGTTAAACGTGTTATATGCATGTGTTAACTCCACACAAATGTGTCATTATATGCTACAAACATGTACTAAATGAAAACAGAAATATTCAATTTTTGAAAAATGTCAGAAAAGGGAAAGAAATTTCAGAAATGAAAGTCAAAATTATTAATAACTTCACAAATTTAGTAGATCTGATACATTCATAGATCCCAGAGAATCAGCCTTGTCAATGAGATGGAAAGTTCCAGATCTAGGCAATTGCAAGGTTAGCTGAGAGATTTACTGGCCTCTTACCAGGTAACCATGGGCCCTGTGGCCTCCAGAGAGGCACAACCCTCGACCTAAGTCGGCTGTTGGCCGAGTTGCTCAAGGCAATGCCCTGAGCAACTCAATGGGATCCACTGAAAGAACACTCCACACCTAAAATTGTCTTCAGCAAAGATGTAAAAAGGCATCCAATACATCTGTACTGATTTCATAAAATCCTAGCAGATCCCTTGCTAATGGAAAAGAAAAAGTGAAAATGTGTAAAATAGCACATCATAGATAATCAGGAAGAGCAGTCTTATGCTCACAGGTCCAGGGATGAGCTGCCTATCTTTAAAGCACACTGAGAGTTATATAAAAGGAGATGATAAGTACAATTATCAAACAGCAACTCACAACTTTGAATCTATTCCTTTCACTGTTTTTCATCTCAAATAATGTTCATTGGGTGCATGATTTGGAATGATAGATTCTCCCAAGAAAAGTTCACCGACTGATATTTAGAAACAATATAATTTCTAGTTATTAAGAATCTATCTTAATTGCATCTATTTTAACATGAGAGAGAGAAAAGTAGAGAGAGAGATAGTATGTAAGAGGGATAAGTGATGGTCAGTTATAAAGGAAAAAGAGGATGAATTCTTCTAAAATAAACAGGAAATACTAAGCAGGGGGCATTCACTGTGCTCATACCTCATTATTTCTTTTCATTGAGTTTTATCCCAGGGGAGAATAGTGGTATGACGTTTCCTATTATTGAAATGTAGATACTGGGTCATATACAGATAAGGAACATGCTCACAAGTAAGAGGCAAAATCAGAATTCAAATTCAAGGTGATAGATTCTGAAAAACACATTCTGAGTAATTATTGTGTGTCCAGGTCTCAGATTCCCAGAAAATGTGAAATTTTCCCTGAAAATTAAGGAATGAATACAATCTATTGATAAAAAAAACAGTATGAAAAGTATGAGAGCTCTGGAGTCTTCATGTGATATAAGCCTTCTTTCAATGTAGTATTTACTGGAGTTTGTGATTCTAGTTTGTGTTTCAAGCATTCAATAGAAAAGATGGAGGAGAAAGAGGGGGTGACTTTTAATTCACTGGGACAGAATGTTTCTCCTATCAATTGCCCATGTCATAGCAAACAAAGTATAATTCTGCTGTTGTCCGATGTCTTAACTGTGATTAAATTGTCATTCTCATTCCAATAATCTTCAGAAAATTATCAGGTCATGCAGTGTGGAGTCTAAGGACTTGATAAAGAAATAACATTGTGATTGTGTAAATGATGCAATAATTTTTGCAAAGCCTCTACTAGAGAGCGTGGCATAGAGTAGGCTCTTCCTCAATGTCCTTCTCTTTCTCTGTGGAGAAATGGTATAATGATTACTGCAGACATTAAGAGAGAGTAGAAATGTAGTAGATGGTACTGTTGAACACTATATTTAATTTAAGAAAAAAATCTTATTAGGAAATGCATGTAAAATGTTTCTATATCTGCAGTAGAGCAGAAAACAAGGCAATTATCAAGAATTGACTATAATCACCAGTCACAGAGGAAGAATTACACCACGAGCTACTGCAAAGAATGGAGAAGAAGCTGGGATTAGAGTTCAGATATAATACGTGGAGATTGCCAAGAATAGGAAAACTGTTATTTGTTACTTCATAGGATATTTAATAAACCTGATAGAGTAAAGAAGGAGTATTTGTGTAGTATCCAGATTTTGGAAAAGGTAATAGATAAATTCCATGAATTTTTGATCATCAACATTGCTATCTTTTTCAACATCAGTTAGCCCTTACTGATTTTCCCCAAGTTACTAAAACGATTCAAATAACAATTCATGCATACACATCACCCTACTAAATCTTTAGAACAGCCATTAAAGCCGGGCATGGTGGTGCACGCCTGTAATCCCAGCACTAGGGAGGCTGAGACAGGAGGATTGTTGCGAGTTCGAGACCAGCCTGAGCTACAAAGTGAGCTTAAGGACAGCCTGAACTGCATAGTGAGACCCTGTCTCAAAAAGACAAAAAAAAAAAAAAAAAAAAAAGAACAGCCATTAAAGGTAACAGCCCCAAGTTGTAGATGAATAGCACAAATCTCAGAATGGAACATTGTTGTTAAGTACTAACTGTGAATATAGCAGCTATAGAGATAACTCAGTATGTCTTAAATACCTAATCTATGCTAGCTTTTTGTATGCATAATATTATGTAGCCCTCAAGATAACCCCTGAATGAAACACTCATGCCCATTTTACATATTAGGCAATTGAGTTTTACTAAATTTGCCCCAGGACACGTCTTTTTAATTGGCAGATGCTCAAGCAATGTGTTGGTTTAACTGAGTTTCTGCCAAGGCTCTACACAAGGCTCAAGGCAAATCTCTCTCATAATCACTGATAAAATTCTTAGTTTGGGATTATGACTCCCATGGGAAAATCAATGTTCAAAGTCTTGCCTAATGACTTAGTCATTTTCTTTCAACAATGCCTGAATTTATTCATTTGTGATCATTCGTTGTACATAATCGCCAGCAGTCTGCCAGGTAAACAGCTAATTATCTTGGTTCTGTTGCAAGCAAATGAATGTTCCTGTCTGCAAAATGATAAATGGGACCTGATCAGCAGAGTAACAATTGTTTCAGGCTTGCAGAATCCCAAGAGTCAAATGAACAATGGCTTACTGCATGACCAATTAAAAAAAGAAAAAGAAATTGCATTAGTGTAGTTTCTTTAGGCACTACGAGCAATCTATTGGCCTTCATGCCTTTGGAGTAGCTGTGGATTGAGCAGTGTGGAAAGCAATAAGGGAATGTGCATGCCTTTCATAGGTCTGCCCCTGCCACTACAGCTCTCCTGGAGCTACAAGGAATCACTGTCTCACTGGATGGCAGGAACAGAAAAACTCTCATCCTCATCCACATCCTACAGCCAAGGACCACACTACCAGCCCGCGAGATTTCACTGGTGCTTTTGAATGGCTGGAGCAATCAGGTTTTGTGAGTACTTCTTAAAACCACAGGTGTGATGCCAAATATATGAAAATGTGAGCTTTGCACTGCATCAAATCTGGTTTTGAATCTAGCCTCTTCTCCTTCCTACCTGTGTAATTCTGGACAAAGTATCTGATGCTATAGGCACCTCATTTTAAAATAGGGAAAACAATTTCTCATTTTCAAGATTCTTGTAAATATTAACCAAATTACAAAAGAAAAATTACAACACCTAACAAACGACTATATATTTCTGGGTGTGTGCATGTGCGTGTGCATGCTTGTGTGTGTGTGTGTGCGCACGCGCGCGCGAGCATGTGTGTGTCAGATTTTGGTAGAAAGAAAAAAAGTCAAGTTTGGTGACAGTCAGATGTCCCCATGAATCCACACCCCATCAAGTTTGTTCTTTTGGCTTTGTAATTTTTCTGAAATTTTAGAATGGGGATGTAAGATCAACCAAAGAGCAGAGTAAATACAGCTAAACGGCTTTGTGCAGATTCTACTTATGCTCTTGTAAGTAGCTTATTCACTCCAGTTTTAGGAAAACAGGAAGTAATAAGATTAAAGATCCAAAGCTCAAATGAAAACATAATGTCGTATTTAGTCCAAGTAGGATTTGGGTTCCAAAGAGAGATTGAAATACTCCATAAAATTAAAGAAAGATGAGCCGGATTACAGTAAGTCTCAGGAATACATGCTCATGTATTTTATAAATTCCTAGTGGAACACTACATAAAACATAATAAATTGAGAGGGTGTTTCAGAAGTCCTATGCAGAGCAGGAGATATGAACCAGGCATTTTCAGGATATATGTGCTACAGAATCACACATTTACCGTGAAGGAACTTGCAGTGATTGAAAAGTGTATTTTTCAGACTTTTTTGAAAAATGGTGCATTCAACAGGAAAAACAGACCTTGACAGGTTTATAAAGCTCATCCTCATTTGAAAGCATATAAGTATAACTCAAAATTGGAGATAAATTCCATGTATTGCTTCTTTCATTTTTATGCGTAAATATAATCGCTTCCTTCCTTCCTTCCTTCCTTCCTTCCTTCCTTCCTTCCTTCCTTCCTCCCTCCCTCCCTCCCTCCCTCCCTCCCTTCCTTCCTCCCTTCCTTCCTTTCTTCATTTCTTTGTTTTTTAGTGTACTTGGTACAGAGTTTTACTTCACAGATTAGAATTGTAGTGATCCTCCTGTTTTCAGCTTCCCCAGCACTGGGATTACAGACACGTGCCAACACACCTCGTCTTGGTGGCCAGCTCCAGGCACCCAGGGGTGGGGTCAACATGGCATGTGGTGCAGGGGATCAAATCCTAATCCATGTGCTTACTTAAGTAGGTACTTAGTCTGCTGCACTATGTCGCTGGCCCTCAGTTTTTCTAATTTCTTTATTATGAAACAAATAATTTTAACTTTAAACAATTTGTTATATTAGTCATATAAAGAACTAAAATTGTAGATACTGCCCATTAAATATTTTTCAAAATCTATGTATACAGACCCCACCCCCCAGATCCAGCCCAACCAGGCCGGGCAAGTTTGTGGGAGGACTTCTGGCTCCTGTGCACATGGGGGACCTCTGGATCAAATCTAGGCATGCTGCATGAGTGAGACCCCTCTGTAGACACCCCCAAGCCCACCAAGTGAGTGAGAACTTCTGCAACACATTCAGAACCCTCCAGATCCAGCCCAACCCAGGACCGGTGAGTGTGTGGGAGAGCTTCCTAGTCCTGTGTGCCCACGGGACCTCCAAACCAAACCCAGGCATGCTATATGAGTGAGACCATCTACTGCACCCTCGGAACCCCTCCAAAACCCCCTCTAAAAGCTCACCAAGACCTCTCTGGATGAAACTCAGGCACGTCGTGTGAATGACACTCACTGCCTCGCCCTAGGGACCCCTCTAACCCTCTAGACCCCATCTCCAAAGCCCACCAAGTGAGTGAGAACTTCTGTAGGGCTCTTGGAACCCACAAGATCCAACCCAATCCCAGGGCATGCTAATGTGTAGGAGAGCTTCTGCACTCCCCTGTGCCCCCTGGGTGAGGGGCACAACAGGTTCACATCCAAAAGTTGCAGCAAGAAGGAGCTGAGCACAACAGCTAGACCCAAACCAGGCACAACTGGATAAATTCAAACTTAATAGATCTGTACCCAAATTACAATAATTGCTAAGATTATGACTGCACCAAAGCTCTACACCAAAAGTCAGAGGTCAGTGCTATATGAAATGACAAAGAGAAGGAGCAAAATGCAATCTCAGGCCTTGAGCCCACCCAGAACAAGTACAAAGGACATTAACTCAGCTGAAATGTATGAATTAATAGAGTCCCAAGTAAAGAAACAACAGCAGCAAGGTATAGAGGAATTTAAATCAGAATTAATCTCTGAAATAAAAACAAATAAATTTCTGAATTAATAGTATGTGAAGCAAAGGATAAAGCGCAGAAACAGAAGAAATCACATCAGAAATAATCTCTGAAGTAAAAGAATTAATAACTGCATCACAAGAAAACATTGATAAAAAATAGAGATTAGAAAAGCGATAGATTTCTTAAATGAGCAATACAGGAAAAATATATCGCATTAAACAAAGTCAAAGAGATATAGAGGAACTTAAAATTTCAATCACAAGCTTGCAAAACCATAAAATTGAAGATAGAGTTTCATATCTCGAAGACACTCACAGCTAGTAGAACAGTAAGAAAAGATGTCTTACAAACAATTAGGATGCAGGAAATAGTAATTCATCAACTGCAAGTCAATGCAAAGATGACAAAACTGAGACTAATAGCCATCAATGAGAGGGAAAGAGTCAATACAAATGATATAAAAATAATACGGGCAAGAGCAATAGCAGAAAGCTTCCCAAATTTGAGGAAGAAATCTGACATTTAGTAACTGAAACATACAGAACTCAAAAAAAGTCCAACCCAATTAAAAACACGAGACATATAATAGTGAAGATCCCAGAAATCCAGCACAAGAACAGTATGCAGAGAGCCACTAGAAAAAAGAAATAGAACACATTCAAAGGGAAACTCATCAGAATTATGACAGACTTTTCCTCACAAACCATGAAGGCAAGAAGATCATGCAGAACAGTACTTTAAGTCCTCTATGAAAACAAATTCAGCCCAGTCTACTATATCCTGCCAAGCTCTCTTTCATGTTTGATGGAGAAGTGAAATACCCCCATGTCAAACAACAACTAAAGAATTTTATGGTGACGAAGCCAAACCTACACAGACTACTGAAAGTTGTTCTAGACAGGGACAAAATGATCAGAACTCCACAAATGAGAACAGAAAGAACTCCCTAAATAGGACAAAGAATTAAACACAGGAGAAACGGGAGTAAACAGCAGGTAAATAACATATCGATCATAAATCAATACATGTCAATTTATAACAATGAATGGAAATGGAATTAATTCACCAATTAAAAGAAATAGATTGGCACAGTGGATTAGGAAACAAAACCCAACAATATGCTGTACACAAGAAACACAGTTAACTCAAAATGAAATATATAGGCTAAAAGTCAAAGGATGAAAAACAGTACTACACACCCCAGCACCTCAGAAAAATGCAGAAGTAGCAATCCTTTTTGCAGATAGTTTCACCTTCAAACCAAAAATGATCAAATGAAATAAAGAAGAGCACTATATACTGCCTACGCAAAAAATTGAAGAGGAAGTGGTAACACTCATAAATGTATGTGCATCAAACATGGGAGCACCCAACTATGTAAGACAAATCTTAATAGACATGAAAAATCTAATATCCAATGCCGCAGTCTTAACGAGACCTGAATACTCCTTATCCCAAAAACATAGGTCAAGCAGACAAAAATTTAGCAAAGAATTACCAAAACTGAACCAGACTTTCAAAAAAATGGACTTACTACAGAGTGTTCCACCCAATAACAGATGAATATACCTTTTTTCAGCTGCACATGGGTCATTTTCTAAAATAGACCACATACTGGTCTATAGGTCATGCTTTAAGTATATACAAGAAAACAGAAACTATCTCATTCATATTATCTGACCACAGTTCAAATAAACTGGTAATAAATGAGACAAGAAAACAGAAAAATCCCATAAATACATGGAAATTAAACAACACTCTGCTCAACAACAAATGTGTCACAGATGAAATTAAACAAGAAATTCAACAATATCTGCACTTCAATGTATATTCAAGTAAAACTTATCGAACTTACAGGATGTGATGCAAGTAGTTCTCAGAAGGAAATTCATAGCTCTGAACTCATATATTAGGAAAACAAAACGAGAGCAAATAAGCACACTAATGCTCCACCTCCGACATCTAGAAAAGGAAGAGCAAACCAAACCCAAAGCTGAAAGATGGGAAGAAATCATATAGATTAGAGCAAAAATTAATTCAATTGAGATGAAGAAAACAGTTCAAAGAATTCACAAATCAAAAATTGGTTCTTTTAAAGATCAAATAATATTGATAAGCCCCAGCAATCTCATCATAAAAAGGAAAGAAAAAATTCAAATACAAGCAATAAGGAATGAAAAGAGTGTAAATACTACAGATCCAGTGTAAACTCAGAAGACTGTCAATAGCTACTTTGTGAACCTTTACTCTCACACAATAGAAGACACAGAAGAAATGAACAGAGTCCTAGAAAGGTACAAATTACCAAAACTGAATCAAGAAGAGGTAACAACTCTCAATAGCCCAATAATAGCTGTTGATGTACAAAATTTAGTTAAAAGCATACCAACAAAGAAAAGTCCAGGTCCTGTTGGATTCATGGCTGAATTCTACAAGAAATTTATAAAATATGTAACTCCAATGTTCCTTAGTCTCTTCAATGAAATTGAAAGGAAGCAATCCTCCCAAAATCATTCCTGGAGGCAAGTATTATACTGATACCAAAACCAGCCAAAGATGCAACTAAAAAAGAAAACTATAGGCCTATCTCCCCCATGAATATAGATGCAAAAATCATCAATAAAATACTAGCAAATAAAATACAGAAAATTATGAAGAAGATGGTGTATCCACCATTACCGGTAGCATACATCCTAGGGATGCAAGGATGGTTCAATACTCACAAATCTATAAATATAATACACTATATCCACTATATCAATAGAGCCAAATCTAAAAAGGACATGATAATCTCAATTGATGCAGAAAAGGTTTTTGATCAAGTCCAACACTCATTCATATTCAAGGTCCTACAGAAAATTAGAATAGACGGCCTATACTTCAATCTGATAAAAGCTATATATGACAACCCGATGGCTAGTTATTTCTAAATGGGGAATAACTGAAACATTTTACTTTCAGATCTGGTACAAGACAAGGATGTCCTCCATCGTCCCTCCTGTTCAGTATATCCCTGGAATCATTAGGTAGAGCCATTAAACAAAAGAGAGAGAAATAAAAGGAATAAGAATAGGTAAAGAAGTTAAACTATTGTTATTTGAAGATGATACGGTATTTTACTTAGAAGACCCAGAAAACTCCACCAAGAAGCTACTAGAATTGGTACACAAATTCAGCAGCATAGAAGGATACAAAGTCAATACCTAAAAGTCAGTAGTATTCCTCTACACAGATAACAAACACACTAAGAGGGAAATTAGGGAAACAATAACATTTACAGTAGTACCACAGAAAATAATTTACCTTGTAATTCATCTAGCTAAAGAAATCAAAGATCTTTTCATGGAAAATTACACTACTCTGAAAAAAGAGATTGTAGAGGATTTGAGAAAATGGAATGATATTCCCTGCTCCTGGATAGGAAGAAACAACATTGTGAAGATGGCCATACTCCCAAAATTGTTGCAAAGATTTAATGCAACACCCATAAAACTACCAACATCATACTTCCCAGATCCAGAGAAATTGTTCCTCAAATTTGTTTGGAACCAGAAAACACATAGAATAGCAAAGGCCATCTTGGGCAACAAAGACAAGGCAGGAGCATTACAATTCCTCACTTGAAATTATACTACAAAACTACTGTGATAAAATCAGCATAGTACTGGCAAGCAAATAGAACTGAGGATTAATGGAATAGAATAGAAGATGCAGAGGCCTCTATGAACACACTAAGTCACCTGATCTTTGACAAAGGGGCAAAAATCCCTTACTGGAAGAAAGATAACCTCTTTAACAAATGGTGCTGGAAAAGCTGCCTCTCTACATGCCGAAAACTAAAATTTGACCCAGGTCTATCACCATGCACTAAGCTAAAGGCAAAGTGGATTAAAGATCTAAGCACTCAGGACAGCCGGGCATGGTGATGCAGGCCTGTAATCCCAGCACTCAGGAGGCTGAGGCAGGAGGATTGTTGTGAGTTCGAGACCAGCCTGAGCTACAAAGTGAGCTTAAGGCCAGCCTGAACTGCATAGTGAGACCCTGTCTCAAAAAGACAAGAAAAAAAAAAAAAAAAAAAAAAAAAAAAAAAAAAAAAAAAAAAAAAAAAAAAAAAAAAAAAAAAAAAAAAAAAAAAAAAAAAAAAAAAAAA
>PVKA01033657.1:0-24168 GCA_004027165.1 Ctenomys sociabilis
ACACACACGCATGCACATGCCACATGCAATTTTCTTTCTGCCCAAATGAAAGCAGAAGGCCTTATTGAGAGAGTAAGAGGAAAGACTCCTGTCTGAATCATGCAGAACATTCACAGAGGCTGGTAAAATAATGCCTGGAACAATACAAGGAAACAAAAACACCAAATAATCCAACAGGCAACCACTCTTCAGGTTCCCCACCTGGACACAGCTAAGAATACACAGTGATCTACTCCCTAGACTGAGGACAGAATTTATTCTAAGACAGGAAGCCTGGCACCATGTCACACTGGCTAATATGATGACATGAGACAAGGAACTGTCCTTTACCAACAAACAGGAGAGACAGGAAGGGAAATCAACATGGAGTTGGATAAGAGCAATGACTTTCAGTCACCCAAATTAGTGGAAATATTTGCTTAATGTATTTTAACCATCAACAGCTGCATCACTTCATATTCCCTCCAGAAACATACCAGAACTTCAGTTGTTCCAACTCTTACAGTTTTCCAAAATGTACTACTTTCTATTTCTATCATTTTTATCATTATTGCTACCCTTGTACATTTGTAGTGGTATCTCCTTATGCTTCTGACTTGCGTTTCTCTATGACCAATGTCAGGGTTGAGCATCTTTTCCTGGAGAATATGCACAAAGTTGTCAGTGTGCTAAATGGTACCAAGATGTACAAATCTTTAATATTACATATTTTAACTTTATCTGAATTTTAAAAAAAGCAGAAAGTGAATGTATATACAGAGAGTTAATGTAAAAGGTACTTCAAGGTGCCTAGGATACTAATTTCATTATCTTTGTCCATAAGTCATTTCCTCCATCCAGTCAATTATTACAGATCATGTTTTAATTAAATTTAAACATTTTTTCTCTATGTTATTCATGAACAACAGTTATAAGACTTATTGGCAAAGGAATTAAAAAAATAGAAAATCACTCCTTCTGGATATGTAAATGCTCTGTTGGACATCAGCCACCAAGGAGTACTATCTGGTGGCCTTGACTTGGAAATATATCACCTTTCCTTGCCAGATACAAAACCTTCAGGCTAGGCCCAGGTACTATATTAATACAGTATTTGCTTAAGGGTTTATGATGATAGAGATGGCAAGACTCCAGAAACTGCACTTCAGACAAATAAACTGACTTTTTCTTTTGAATTAATGGCAACAATCTATAAACACAATGTCGCTCATCATAGATTCTGTATTCACACTGAGTTCAAATTCAACTCCACCAATTACCAGCTGTACAACTTAGGTCATTAAATACCTCTTATCTAACAGGCCCTCAGCTATATAATGGTGATAGAATACCACTCACCAATCTTGTGATGTGTATTAACATGACTCACTTCATGTTAGTTGTTATATAGTAATAGCTAACCAATTCATCCAAAATTATGGCCTGTTTTATTTCTTCTTGGTGGAATCCTACTGCAGAAGTATCCACATTATAGTGCATTTCTCCTGGGGGATAGTCTACAAAAACCTTACTTCTCATGGTGTGGTCCACAAACTAGCAGTATTAGTACTGAACACTTTAGAAGACTCTTAGGCTCCAGACAGACCTGTCAAATAGTAGATGCATTATAAAAAGTAGATCATTCCATGGTTACTGAAACTTGAGAAGCACTGGTACAGAAAATGTGAAACAACTTCATTGGAGTACCTTTTCCACAGCAGAGTTGGGTGCACCAATAGCTACACTTCCTATAGTATACATGTCTGTGCATTTGGGCTTTCCCCCAGTAAGAAAAAAAAAATCAGAATGGCACAGTAGAAGAAGAAACAAAAATCACCTCTTACAACTTATTTCTTCTCCAAGTTAGTCTAATCTTCTAGAAATACTAGTCTTCTAGAATTCCCATCAGTAAAATAAGCCACAGAATTCATTTTTGGCATTGACCATGACAGATGAAGGTCACCTAACTTTTGCATTGTTGACCCCACTCTAATCTTCATAGTTTCCTTTCTTCTTTGGACCATCTCAAATAAATTACCTGAATCAGAAACCCAAAGGTATCATAGAGATCCAGGGACCTCAACAGCAGTACTAACCAAAGTATCCCTGTGTTTTGCTACTGATTATAACTGGACATATCACACTTCAAGAACAGAAGGAAAAATCTTTAAAAATAAACAACAAACCTCCAAGGCCACCCATTATTCTTTTGAGACAGAACTAATTTCAAATACAGTGCATTATCAAAGCCACATTACACTGACTATGGAAAAGTTATGAGGGATGTTCCACTCCATATTATATGTCAACTTGGAATCAACAGGGGAAAGACAATGGGGGAAACTAATTAGAATATGCAAAAGATTCACAGTGAAACAAATGAACTCAGTTGTATTCTGGGAAAAAACATAAATTGCACAGTGGTAATCATTGTCCCCTTCTGTAAGACTCTCTGAAGACAGTGGAAATTTTGGACTGGAGATTTATCTTACGTCCAAGGAAGCAGATGATTTTGCAATGGAAAGTTTTGTACTTCATTTTGCAAAAGATAGACCATGGTCTTATAAATCATCTAGAAATCAATGTTCACTAAGTGTTTAGTTATCAAAATTTGTGTGTCTCCCTTACTGGAAACTGGATACCCAGTGAGATAACCAAGAAAGCATGAATCTCCCCTCTGGGTTTTGGCGATGACCCAGAGATAAATGAAAAGACTTTGAATAGAAGCATAAGAAACATATAAATGGATGAAACTTTAGGCAACTGTCAACTCTAGATTGAGACTTCAGGAAAAATTAGAGAATGGATCTATATCGCTACCATCCAAGAAAAGAAAAGAAAAAGGAAGCTACTGAGATCAGGCAGGAAATCTTTAAACACACTTGTTTTGGTTTCTATAGCCCCTGAGAAAACTAGAAGAGCCTTTCATAAAGGGCTTTGCTCAAGAGGTCTGACTTGATAGGCCACCAGCTCCCAAGTACTAGGATTAAAAAATGTGGAAGTCATAGATGACTAGTCATCAATCAGTGAAGCATCTGGAGGGAGCTCTCTGCATGGCCTTAAGCACATCAGCTGATGAACTGAACATGGTAACAACATTCATAAAACTTATAGGCAAAGATTTAAAAAAGAGCCCATGGTTTTGAGGATATTGGGTCATATGAAAGGTGGATAATAGTACTGCAAAGATAAACACAAGGTCCTGACCTTGTCAGGGAATGATACAAGTGGATGTAGAAGAAATTCCTGTCCCTGACATTACCATGACCTAACCGCATGCATGCTCACAGGAGCTGCAAAGTTGATCTCTGTGTTAACTTTCTTCACTGCAGTTCCTGAATTTCACCCCCAGACCTAATAGGAGGCAAAGCTCAAATGAAAAGTAAAGTGAACTGGTCTGCACATTTCCCTGAGATGAAGCAGCTTGTCACAGCAAGGTGCTCAGCAGAGTAAGTCCCTGAAAACAGACACCTGAACAACTCCAGTGTATTCCAAAGGCATCTCAGCATTGGTTACAGTCTCCTCTTGGCTTCTGCTTCCCAGTGTGGCATTGTCCCATGGTAGGTATGTGTCATGCATGACTGCCTCCCATCTAATAATCTTTCTGTTAGCTCCAAGACATAGGGACAGAGCCAGATGATCACCAGGATTGCTCCCTTAGTGGACTTCCATTCTCTGAGGTATAATTACATGAAATGCACAGATCTTAAGAGTTCAGTTCATTATTCATACCCATGATCCAAGACCCCAGTGACCACAAAAAGCAGTGCTAATGCCCTAGAAGGTTCCTTTCTACCCTCCCAGGTGCTGCAGATTTGTACCTATGTCCATATCACCTGTTGTACCTGTTCACCTTATCACCCAGCAAGTTTTCTTTGTTCAACAACTTAATCAGAACTATGTGTGAACTCTGTTCTCTCTAGTGTCTGTTGCTAGACATGACGTCTGTATGTTTATACACGTCCATACAGACCAAAGCATGCATCAGCAGTTCATCCATTTTCAGTGAAGAATAATGCTCTACTGAGTGAACAAGAAGCTGTTTAATTTGATAATTTCATTCATTCTTTCTTTTTCCTTCCTTCCTTTCTTACTGATGGAAATTCTACATGAGTAGAATTTGTAGACTAGACTAACTTGCAGAATAAATGACTTATAAGAGGTGATGTTTGTTTCTTCTTCTACTGCGTCATTCTGATTGGTTTCTTTTACTGGGGGAAGAAGTCCAAACACACAAACATGTGTACTATAGGGCATGTAGCCATTGATGCACCCAGCCCTGCTGTAGAAAAGGTACTCCAATGAAGTTGTTTCACATTTTCTGTACCAGTGCTTCTCAAGTTTCAGTGACCATGGAATGATCTACTTGTTAAAATGCATCTACTATTTGACAGGTCTGTCTGGAGCCTGAGAGTCTTCATCCTTCATGCTGCTGAAGGCTTTCATCTAAGAGCAAAAGCAAAGGCTGGGCATCAGTCAAGCATCATGCATGGCAGCTAAGCAACTATGAAGGCAGAGTTCTGGGGTAGGGCCCAGAGTGTATGGATGACTCCAATATGCAAGAGTAATGATGCTGGTGACAGCAAGTAATAGTCATCATGGTGCTAGCTGCAGTGTATATAGTAGTTCTCTTGTTAGGATCCCAGTTGTGCTTTTATCTCTTATGTGTTTCCTGAGTCAGCTTCTCAAATTTCCCGATGATTTTATGTGTCCCCAGAAAACATCTGTTGCCATAGGTTCCATACAGATGTCCTCTCCACCAGCCCATGCATCCTACTTCCATGCTTAGGTTCCATCTTTCCTCCGGTTCCTATTTTCAGTTTAATGCTTGGATAGCTTAGGACCCCCTGGGTGTACTGAAGTTGCCTTATAGGACAGAGAATATGATGCACCAGAAGATCACACTTAAGAATCTGTGCCAAAGTATCAACGATGTTTCCTTTAATCATACTGGTGCATAAGAACACCAGAAGATTTTCCCCTGTTCAGGTAGGGAGTGAGAGGAACTAGATGGTAATGTTGGTGATAGCAGCAGTCAGGAGCCAGAGTGGAATGTGTAATCCACTGAGCAATCTGGGACCTTTACTTTTCCATAATTTACACTGTTCACATCCAAGGAGGAGAGACAGGAAGCTTGGGAGTGGGGAAGATTCCTGAGGGATAAAAGAAGAAGGGGAGGGAGTGAGGAGAGAAAATCAAAGGAAATGGAAAAAAGCTGAATCTAAGATCAGACGATAGGAAACCGAGTCTAGTAAAAGTCTAATAGAGTACAAATGTGAATATTTTGGGGTTCAGAAATAGCTCAGTGGTGGCATAAGTGCCTACCCGGCAAGCATAAGGTCCCAAGTTCCATCCCCAGGACCACATGCCACACTGGCCCCACCCCTGAGCATGCCATATGAGCCCCAAAATCAGATGTGTTGGTGCACCCTTATAATCCCAGAGCTGGGCAGGCTGAAAACAAGAGGATCACTATGAGTCCGAGCTGTGTAGTGAGACTCTGTATGAAATAAATAAAAGAAAAGAGAAGAAAATAAAATGGTAAGTTCACAAATGAAGAGAAAATCTCAAGAAGAAAAGCAGCAGTCTCTAGCAAATAAGGTGACAATTCTGCTGCACTCACAAATGGGACAGAATTATGAAGGACCTTGAGGCAAGAAGGTCAAGAGAGCTCCACAAGGACACCACAGGCTTAGGGCAGAGAAGTTGTCCAAGAGCCAACCTGGAACACAGGTTTGAGAAGCTCCACAAAAGGGGACAATGACCAAGTTTTAGGTCACAAGCTTCAGCTTTAGAGTGAAAAGGGACTAAATATCATTTCTTGAGTGCTAATCCACTGCTTCCCTTTCCTAAGAGGGTCATTTGTAGGGTTACAAAATTCCCATTTTATACCACTTTCGTGAGTCCAGCCACAATAGATGAGGGCATTTCCTGAGTGCAGTTCTGTCAGGTCCTAGCCTCCCTGCCAGAGGGGTCCAGGCTGTGTGTGCCTGAGTGTGGCCAGGGTTCCTTTCAGAGACCATGAACTGTATTTGAATGACACAAACAGGAGACACAGTTGGAACTTAATTCTCCCCTGGTGGAAACCTCCAGTTGCCTGGTGACTACCATGTTGCCAGCACGACTTTCCAGCCACCTGCCAGCGCTGCAAGCTCCCCTGATAACTGCTAATACGTGTCCTTTTAGCTTAATCTGTAGAGGGAAAATTGGTATCTGTTGCTTGCAACCAACAAGCCATAATTGGTCCACAAAGTTGAGACTGTCTCTGTAATTAACTGCAATGTTTAATTTCACTCCTTTGTAAATTGGGTTGATGTTCATACATGAGGGATAATTAGTTTGTTCTCATGTAATCCCTTTTGATGTTATAAATCTCCATTTAAGAAGGCCTGTTTGGGTCTATGAGAAACTATCTCTATTTCTGAGAAGCAAAACAAAACTCTTAGACCATATCAGCTTTGAAAATGGGTCACTCATTGCACTGAGATATGGAAAAATAGGGGCAGTTTCATTATGCCTAATGAGTTCTTCTGATGTAGCAAAGAAAGACATTTTGTAAATACCAAGGATATTAAAAGTAAAATCCCTGCACAGTAAAGTGTTCTACCCATGCTTCCATATTTTAGAGTCTACCCCAAATGTAGTTGTAATTAAGACAGGTGTAAGTCTCAAGAGAAACCTAACAATGAGGAAGAGCTTTAGGAACACAAATTCTCTGTGAGAGCCATGTGTCTGCTGCCAAGCTCAAGCACAAAGCCACCTGCCCATGCTAAGAAGCGCATTTGCCAATACAGGAAAGGGAGGTGGAAGGATTTTCCCTGATCAGATATCTGCCAATACAGTTGATTGGACTGTTTGAGAGAGATGACCCTGCGTGCCAGAGCAGGGCAGAATTGGGGAAAGACATAGGCAAGGTGGGAATGGATGAGACAGTGGACCTCTGCTTTGAAGTCTGACAGGCAAGAAAAGAGAAGAATCTTGCAATGAAGTAAATGATATGGTGGCATATATCTACAGTCCCAGCACTTGGAAAGCCCATGGCAGGAAGGTTACAAATTAAAGCCCAGCTTGTGCTACTTAGTGACTTTGTGAGACCCTGAATTCGATTAAAATAATAATAATAAAGTAAGAGTTGGATATACACCTCTAGGAAAAGGGCCTGTGTTCAATTTCTGGTACCAAAACAAACAGAAAATAATTGAGGTATTAATGCCAACTGTGACTTCATGTAACAACCGATAGTGACCCAAAAGGCGAGAAATCTGCTCAAGAAGTTATTAACATGGGGTAGGGAGAACATGCAACCCAATGTCATGGCTATCAGTGATGACAAAAAAAAAAAAAAAAAAAAAAAAAACTTGTATCATGTCTGTATCCTACGGAGCAGGAGCTCTTCAACACACTGGGAACAGTGATCAAAAAGAATGTTAAATACAGAAATATCAGCAATATATGTCACTCAGATATTGATACAATTGCATATGTATATTCTTACTTTATGCAATAGCTGGATGTCATTGACAATATAGGGCAGAGCTTAGAATTGTTATAATGTATTTTCACTTGGAAAATAATTTACAGCAAAAATCCTTCTTTAATAGGTCATAGTGTTGAGGGGTCCAGCCAGATAGGTCAGTGGACTAAAGCACCTGTGTGGGCAGGCACAGGGACTGGAGGTTCAATCCCCGGGCATGCAGTACCAGCCATGCCTCTGGGGCTTACTGAAAAGGCAAGTGAGACTGGGCATGATGGCATGTGCTTGTATTCCCAGTGCTTGGGAGGCTGAAAGCAGGATCACTATGAGTCACATCTGTGTAGTGAGACCCTGTAGATCCTATACTAAATACAAAAAAAAGTCATAGGGTTGAAAATGCCTAATTACATGGATGGACTAATGGGTAGAATGACAGCTTCACCACATTTGAGAATATCACGGAGCAGAGGCTGGAGTTTTCAGGTACGTAATAGCAAGTTTTTATCCATCAATCAGCTATTGAGCAAAACGTGATTTTCTTAAGTGCACCTAAGTTGGGTTAATGGTTCTCTGTATGGAGAAAAAAGAAAGCTAAAGGGTTGAAATTTTGGGAATCTGTGTGTGTTCACTGAACAACATTCATTGAACACCTATTTCAGCTTCAAGAAATAGGAGTCATTTGACACCATCCATGAGCATTTGGGTTTGGTTCAACCTGGGGAGGGGCTGAGAAGAACAAATGTCTCCCAATGAAGACCTTGCTAACTGTTCTACAACACAATCGATCCCCCCACCCTTCACCACAAACCATCCTTCCCCAAATGTCAATAGCGCTATGGTTGAGAAACTCCACCCTACAATTCTCCTACCACTAGTCCTACCAACATGGATGAGCCCTGGTCCTCAAGGAAATAACAACCAAGATATAATTTTGAACTCATTTCTATCCTACAAAAGTGCCACAAAATCATATTGGTGATTTCTACCAACTGGTTCCTATTGGTTCCAAGTATACCATGTGTGAAGGACACCCCCTCTTCCCAGCTGTTCACCACTTTCTCTCCCAGTGCCTTTGGAGATGATGTTGGAGGAAACATGCAAATAAAGAGGAGGAAGCCAAGGTCAGGTTTTATTGGCTCTGCAATGACTGCATTGAGGGTGGTTTTATTCAAACATTTATAATGTGCTGGAGACTATTCAAAAAGGCAGCTGGACAATTTCCTAATGAGTGAGAAATCTGAAGTTTGTAAAGTAGAAGTCTAGTTGTCTTCATTCTAAAGGACATGCAATAATACACACCTCAGAATTTTTCATAGAATTTATTCTAAATAATTTTTGATGAGAAACTACTGTGTATAGAACAATTGGAAATAAAAGAATAAGGTACTGAAGATGAAGAAGAGAAGACAGGGACAGTGTGATGAGAGCCAGAAGATAAGTGAAGAATAAAAGAGATTTCCATTGGGGTGAATCAGAAAATGTTTTCAGAAGGTGGCAGGAATTCTGGTGATCTTTGAGAAGAGAAGGAGATTCATCTCCATGAAAGGAAATTCAAGACAGAAGAATCTATGCAATCCAAGGCAGCGTAGTCACAGAGTGACACATAAGCAGGAAGTGATGACTCAGTTGTGGGATGAGAAAGGGGGGAGGGGCCTGAGCACTGTCTTAAAGTTGTCACAGGTTTGGCCCCTATGTGCATTGTGGGTAAAGAAGCATGGGGGATGATTCCACATTGCATGCACTATGAGACAGTCGGTGTGAACAGAAACCCTAACATTTCTCAAAAACTGAAAAAGAGAACCAGGGCTAAGAGTCATTTACTCAGGACATTAAGAGAATAGAGGGCAGACTCTAGCTTCCCCTACAAGTATGTGGCATTCACCATGATTAAAACCAACTCACCACATAAGGAGTTTTCACATTGCTGCATACACATATCGTTACCGTGAAAGAGCGTCCTAATAATAAAACAGAAGGGTGTTTCAAGTAGCACTAACAAGGTATGAACAAGTAAATGTGTGACAACCTATGATTCACAAAAATTACATATTCGACTTACACATTTGTCTGTATATCCCAAAGACTGGAAATAAAAGTAGGGTAAATATTACAGTGGAACATGGACAGAATGATCACTTTGCAGGGAATATAGGGAAGTTCTATATAATATATAGATATGTTTTTATTATGTTAGAAATGCTTTAACAAATTAAATAACCAATATATTAATTTTTTTAAAGGCCATCCATTCAAAAACCTAATGTAAAAATTAGTCAGATTCCTCTGGAAGTCAGTTTATGATAATGATTTAAAGCATAGACTAAAGCTGAATTTTAGGCTTAAATTTCTCTTGTCAGTGAACAAGGCATGTGACTCACTGGTGATTTATTTAATTTGTCTGTAATTATGCATTTTATGTACAACAGGGATAATAATAATAATATACTCTTATAAGGTTTTTCATTCAAACATCAAATAAGATACAGTGTACAGAGTAAACCCCCGAGCCTAGTACGCAGGTATTACCTCAGCAAGGGCCCCCCCATTCTAAAGTTCCACAGTGCAGCCAGCAAACATAATGAAAATCTCCTGCCTGGTGATTCAACTGAGATAAGTTACAAGAGAGCCTCTCAGGACAGTAGTGGATGTGCTTCAGTTTAATGCTCTTTCTGTGTACCTGGAAATGAAGGGCTTTACTCTTCCCAGGGCTTTACTCTTCCCTTACTGGGAAGAGTAAAGCAATAGCATGGGGATCTCAGTGGTGGCAGAAACACCAGTGCCCTTTTTATTTTAAACATGAGAATTTGTGCATCCATCAATATGAAGTTAGAGTTGGCAATAAAACTGCTGGAAAGAAGGTTTATTTCTGGGAGGAGGCTTCTGTACAATCCTTAGTAGGAAGTTTCTGAGTTGTTATAAGCAATAAATCATATCCTAATGAAAGCTTTCTGTATTGCCATCCACAACCTCAAATAATTTCAACTGAAGAAGAAAGAAAAAAGTTAAATACCTATGGATGGGAGAGCTTTGAAGGATACTAATGTGAAGTATGAGGATAGCATGTTGTGTTCATTGTACTTAAGGTAAATATTGGGAGCCTCCTCCTGTCTTCTTGTCACACAGCCATGGTATATGCTATGCACACGGCCATATTAGAGACAGGAAGAGTAAGCCTAACTTTTAGATTCCACTGTTTTCCAAGTTTAAGGCCAGATGTCACCGAACCATTTGGACTTTATTATTAGTCCTTGTATTCGGGGCTAGGAGTGCCATTTTTCTTTTCAATGACAACACTAATTCCTTTGACCTAGAATTGATTACCTTCCATTTTTACCCAAATATTTACCATAGTTCTGGATGCATTATAGGGAACTCTCAAAAAAAAAAGTAGACCAGGTATCTGAGTTTTATACCTTTATATTTATAATATGGAAGACATACTGTTTTCAAATAAAAACCCTATAATAGCTCTGTCCCTTCTTCACTGACACATTTATCCCACCTATTGGGATAACAGTATCCACTGCAATTTACGTTTCCTCAGAAAACTGAATGTGACATTGTTTGGAAATACAGGCTTTGGCAATATAATTAGATAAAGTCCTACAAGATTAAGGTGGAACTCCCATGACTGTTACCTTTATCAACAAGAAGTAGTTTACAGACAGTGAAACACACAGATAGAAAGCCTGTGACAAGGAAACAGTCTGGAGTAGCCACAGAAGGCTGGGCATTGCCAACCACTACTGAAGGCTTGGCAGAGGCAAGGGTGGATTTTCCCTTGAACATTCCCAGGGCACATCGCTCTTCTAATGTTCACATTGCTAGCCTCTAAAACTCTGAAAGAAGTCTAGGCTACTTTGTTACGGCAGCCCTCAGAAATCATTGAATTATCTCAAGCCTCTCCAATGTAAAAACAAGCTCCAAAATCTGAATCTACCACTTTGTAACATCTTTACCCTCACCCCAAGTATTTGCTAGGTACTTGGTCATCACAGAGTATAATCATAGACATAAAAACTTCAAAAAAAAGACTGTCAAATTGCTGCAGCATGTCTTTTTTTACCCCCAAGTAAAATATATGCAACTTCAAAATATGATGGAGTGGCATGCCTAACACAAGGAATGGTTTCTTATTATAGTCAACCAATAGGGGACAGGGGACTATTTTGAGAGACGTATAATTTTGAAGTATTTAACCGATTTAAAGAATTCATGACATTGATATAAAAATAATTATGAGGTCTCTAAAGTCTGGACATAATCGTGGAGGTATAAAATTCTCTTTTGCAGTAGATGAAGAGCAAAGTGAAGAAAGTGCAAGTCATTTACTACAAGCCATCCCGTGACTCCAGGGGCGGTGACCAGCCACAGGGTTCACCCACAAAGACACTGAAGCCAACGTACGGAGTTGTCATTATGCTGAACCCAACACATGCCCATCTTACATGGGATTTAGCCTTCTGTACATGCTCACACTCAAACCCACTGTTTCTAGGCCCCAATCCCACACCGACCCACCTAACAGCCTTCTACCTAAATGACTACGAGCATTGCCAACTTACTGCCAGTGACTTTCCTTTTCCCCCGGCTTCCTCCATCGTTTCCTAATTACCTCCTTGATTAGACTTTTTTGCTAAGTTCCCACCTTTTATGACACATCTCTCCACATACTGAGGACAGGACAGAACATGAGAAGGGTAAGGAAGTTTATTACATGGTACTTGTACTCTGCTTGGCAGATACAGGAAATAGAACATTAAACAAACATGTAAGATAACTTTAAAAAGGAAAAAAAAAACTGATGAAAGAAAATGACTTCCAGGATTGACAATGGCTTCTTTAATGACTAAGGAAAAAAAAACGGGCCAGTTTTTAAAGAGATAAAAAATACTCTAGACAAAGCTAGAGCACTGAGTCCATGGTCTGATAGGAACAAGAGAGCTCAAAGTAAAGGGGAGGACAAGTACAGTTACAGAGAACTGCAGTGTCACGTAGGGCAAGGCTCACCTACAATGCTGAGGGTCCACTTAAGATTTGGGCAGCATTCTAAGCACAGAGGGAAGTCGTACGTCTGTGCTAAACAGGGAAATGCAATATCATGGAAAACAGGCATTGCTATTGAACCTTACTTAAATGGTAACCTAGTTATTAATGTTATGTTAGTTATCCTATCCCAATCCATGTTACAGTCCTTGTGTGTGTCATATTTAACTTCCCAAGTCACTCTCATAAGTTCCCATCAGGGAAGTTAATAAAAACAGCTTCATGCAGGATTCCTTTCCTTATGCCAACCTGAGGCATGTTTTGCAGGCTCTTAACAGTCTTCTTTCATTGACTGAAGCTGATGTCTTCATAAATATCTTCTTTTAAAAAAACCTTCAAATACAACAAAATTACATATTTTCTGATGAACAGCTAAATTGCATAAAAATTAATCCAGGGTAGTAAGGCTGTATGCCATCAATATTAGAGCAAACATTATCTCTGGAATTATGGCAGTCCCTCCCTTCCAGATTAATCCCTCACTTCTGGATTAATAGTATTTTGCTTTATGATCTCTTCACTTGGGGCAGGGCAGAAGTTTATGTGTTTGAGAGTTGAAAATGCCCATCCTCATTTTTCAGGCACATACATTGTAGGTCCCCAGAGAACCTTTAAAATGCACTGCATAATCTTTGGAAATTGATTCAAAGAAAAGAGATGCCAGCTAGCTAGCTAGCTAGATTCCTTCCTTCCTTTCTTATTTTTCTTTCTTTCTTTCTTTGATGCAAGGACACTTCTACTCTGTCAAATATCCTAACACTTTCATTAGAAAACAAATATTTGGCTTTGTAGAAGCGGGTCGATAACCTTGGTGAGAAAAAGTAGAAGCTGAACTTTTAATTGCTGGGCTTAGATGTCCAGAAGCCCAGCAAAAGCATGATTCCCCTTCTATTAACACTAATTCAACAAGAAGCAAACAGAGAATTTAAAATGGGCCCATGATTAGGATTTCATTTTCTAGCACAACCCCTAAGCAGCCCATTTTCAAGCATGAGGAGTCTTCACTATTTGACTTTGGGAATTGAAATTTTATGGTAGATATTTATTATTTTTAAGGCAGCTCATCTAAGTTCGAGGCTCAGAAAAATTGGAATGTCCTTTGGTTATTCAAGCAAAGTATTTGCAGTTAGAATCTGTTTCCCAGGTTAGCTCACAAGCACTTCTTAAGAACTTTTGGTATGGCTTCAACATGCAGGATTGCTGATGCTTCAAGGAATTAAGAGAGAAAGAGAAAAAAATAAAGAATTATTTAATTATAATTAAACGAGGAAACAGAACGCGATGAAAAAGGAATATCTGAAGAGATGTCTTGAGCTCCAGAAATTATCATGATCATTCTTCAAAAACGTGCATACCCCTCTTCCTCAATCAACGAAAAACAGTAACAGTCTTTACACTTCCTTGTCACAACTTTCATTTGCTATGATTTTTCCGATATCCATTGTTAGATGTTTTTCTATCCCCACTTACAATTATAAAGAAACACTATTTGGAACTTCCAGTAGAGCAGCTCCCACCTGCCTGGCTGCTGCCTGTCTCCATTCCTGAAAATGAAACTGCTTGATTAGAGGAGCTAAACATTGTAAAAAGATTTCGATATAAACTGACAAATTGCTGTTGAGAAAATGCATTCCAGTTTACATCTTTCTAGTGGCTCTGGAATTATTTCTTTTCACCTGTGCTTTCTCCCACTCTAGGGAACCACAGTAATTTTATCAGAGTTTTGTTTTCCTAAGAAATATCTACTTATTTCCTGATAACAATGCCCCAGTTTCCTTTTGGGGCATTTGCTCTGTCCCATTAACATCGCCTCAGTGGCCCTGTTGGTCAGTTTCCTTGGTCTTTCCAACTCAATGAGCAAGTGCCTGTCTCAAAAGAATCCACTCAAGAGACTGAAAATTGGTGGTGTTAGTTCTCTTTGCTGATGATGATAGGGCAGGGCTCAAATCTGCTGGCTCCTGAGATAATCCTTCAGCACCCTCCACCTGCCCCTTTTGATGACCCGTTCCACCCTGGTCTTCTACCTTCCATTCATTCTGGGAGGATCCACATGTACTTGTTTCTTTACTAATCTATGCTTCCAACACATCAGAATTACCTTGTCCCTTTGTTTTTGGGGAATGATCTATGAATGTAACATATCATCCCTGCTCCCTACACCCCTCTTATTCCTTCCCCAACTTCTTTCACATCCTCCAATAGGTCTGTCTTTTGCCTTTTTGTTTCCTACTATCTCCCCTTTATTCAACTCTTTTGTTTCTTATATAAGAGAAATCAGATGATATTAAACTTTCTATATCTGATGTTTTTTACTTCACATTATGGTTGCAATTTTTATCTATATTATTGCAAATAACATAATTTCATTTTTGTTTATAACTTGATTCAGTTATAAATTTATATATATATATATATATATATATTAATGAGCATCGAGAGCTTTTTGCAGAGCTCAGCTATTAAAATCACGTATATGCAAGTATCACTGTAGTACACAGTCCTGAACTCTGGAAAATAGTGTCCAGTGAGGGTATGGCTAGAACATATATCTTTACAAATAAATACACTTTTACTCAAGATACATAGAGATAGTTTTATTTGCTTATAAACAAATAGATATACTGATACAGCATTTAGGGTAAGTGATTTCAGTGGAGAATTTTTTTATAAAATATATTCACAGTATGAGTCA
The DNA here is from genome assembly GCA_004027165.1 of Ctenomys sociabilis. Taxonomy (NCBI): domain Eukaryota; kingdom Metazoa; phylum Chordata; class Mammalia; order Rodentia; family Ctenomyidae; genus Ctenomys; species Ctenomys sociabilis. Next base: position 15,192 of record PVKA01033657.1, read on the forward strand.
AATTAAGTCCTCGAAACAATAAACTAGAATTTCTATTTTTTAAATTAAGGCTTTATTGTCTGCATTTCCTAAAGCCCAAGTTCCTCTCTGAGGAATTTAGACCAAGATGAGCACCCTCTGAAGGATCTGGTTGTTGAAAATACAACCTGCTACCTAGAGCCATAAATCATTAGCATACTAAAAAAATGATATCAAAACACTGGGATCAACATCACTTCAAATCCTAATACACAAGTCATCTTAGGAGTTTGAATCAACATAATTTTTCATGTAGAGTCATTGTTTCCCTACTTCATACTATAATAGGGAGCCACATAGAAACCAAAGGACCCTACAAAGGAGGGTGAGCCCTTGAGCACACCTGGTCGCTAGTCACAGAACAAGAATGTGTACTGAAGTGGAAACACACAAGTGGACTCTCAGTATTTCCTTTTATTTCCCTCCCAGGAAGGAAGCAGCTAGTAGCTCACAATCATTTCTACTGGTCCAAGTCAGACTGTCTATCGCAGAGTAGACATTTAAGAATCTGTGTCCAGGGATGGGGAGATAGCTTGCCTGGCAAGCTCAAGGGCCTGAGTTCAATCCCCAGTTCTGACAGACCAAAAAAAAAAAAAAAAAAAAAAAAAATAGGATCTGGGTCCATATCAATAGCTGTGGTCTATACTAGTCACCAGACTTGGGGTAAATCCTTTAATCCTTGCAACCCCAAATCTTATATAATGAAGATCAAAAAGCCTTTCCAAGATTAAATGAGAAATTATATACTACACTGCTAATACAGACCCAAGCATGGAATATATGGTAACTGAAAATTCTTGCAGAGTTCTCAAGATAGAGGAAAATTCTCCAGATTTTTCACAGGTGGGGGACATGTGTACAAACCTGGAGTACACCCCATTGCGTAGAATTTCCTCTCCCTAAAAGAGCCAGCAGTAACTACGGTAGTTACTACACCACCCGACTGTTCTCACTGACTCTCTCACTGCACAAAGCTCTCCCACATTCATTCTCATTTGATCTTCATTCAACCCAGAGTGGGAGGCAGGGAATGTATTATCAATCCCATTTTAGAGATATATTACACAGGCAGCTCCCTCCCTTACTCACCGCAGTGATGTTTGCCTAGTTTTACAAATCAAGTTTTCCACTTTCTGCCTGCACACAGTGAGAAGCAGTTTGTCAAGGAGGAGGGAGGCAGTCCTTAGACCAGGATTTATCTTCTCACCGTCCTTGGGAACTCATTGAGGAAATACTTTCTCCTTATTTTCATGCCCCTCTAAGTGATAAGCCAGGAATAAAATTTGTATGTGACTTACCTTGGGCCAAATGCCATGCTTGCTTATGATGACTTTGGAGAAAAAAAAGCATAATTTTTTCTACTTCTGGAAGAAATGTACTTATATAAAGCTAAAGATCAGTGATTTGGGGAAACTCATACACTTAAACACCAAGGCCACCTCTAAGGGATCCAAGAGAAAACAGTAAAGGAAGGGGTGTTGAATTTCTTTCTCTCTTGAGTGGTCCAGGATATTATCAAGTTTTTGAGCAATGTACAGAGCCTAAATTTGAATCTGGATCAGGTCTGTGTGATGGGAGAATATAACATTTCCTAACCTCAATGTTCCCATCTACAAAATGGAAACATTAATTAAAACAACACAGTGTAATTTACCAGTTTGCCTCTCTTTTATAGCATCCACACATTTGACCCTCACAGTAACATTGTGACTAATGTGTGAGTGCCGTGGTTTCTCCATTTTCTTTGGTACTGTAAAATGAATCCTGCCATGGCTCCCCCCCCCTTAAGTCACACTAAAACTTTCCTCAATTATTCTGTCCTTCCTAGATGGGACACGCTATTTAGACCAGACAACCCTCAGTTGAGTTCACAAACATTTAGCAGTTGTCATGCACATAAGCTTCTTAACAACATGTTCAACCCACATTTCCATATCCTGAATTTGAGACAATGGGGCCCCATGGATAAAAGAGACTATAATAAAATCCATAATGTAAATTGGTTCAAAATAAATATAAACTTACCAAAACTAGTGGGGCATTAAGAATATCATTTCAGGTGGTCTCAGTTCCTCTAAGGACAAAAATGTTCCTCCACCCCTGCATATACACCATCATCCATAGATGGCTAACATCACCCTCACAAACATCACCAGAGTTAGGACCAGGACACTACAAGTGCTTCTTGTGAAATCTATAGTCAAATACTTTTAAGAACTGGAAAATGAAGTCATAGCCAGTAACAGAAGGTAAAATTTTACTACTTTACATCCTGAGCATGAATGAATATGCAGAAGATAAGAGGGAGGCATTTTGAAACCAATCCATGCTAGAGCAATATGAGGCAAAGACAGGTTTTTTAATGAAGAAATGGAACCAGAAAGGAATCATTTAATGTTAGTAGCAGAGCCCTGTGCAGGGGTTTTAAGGGTCATGGATATTAAAATGCCTGGAAAAAGTACTCACCAGATCACAGACTATTTTTCAATTATCTTTGAGTATAAATCCCAAAGTCTCCACCTACTAAAGCAAAGTGGGGGAGAGAGCAGGAACTAAAAAAAAAAGCCAGTCAGGACACAGAAGAAGCTGTCATCAGAAAGGAAGATTCGCCACTTCTCCGTCCAGCTGGGAAGGAGAAAAGGAGGCTTCGGGGAGTAATTAACTGTCAGACATAAGATTAATCGACGACCCTCCAGTTTTGCCCTAAACACAGATGTATTAGGATCAGAACACAACCTTGAATACTAAAGGTGAAGGGAGAAGAGTTATTTCTGGATCAGAGCAAACAGGATATGCAGAGTGGTGGGCAATGTCACGACGCACACCAAGGCACTGAGGAAGGCTATATATCATTGTGCCCTTCCACAGAGCGGCTTGTCAGAACCCAGCCAAGGACTTAAACGAGGCACCAGCTTGGGCTGGGAAGTCTCTTCATAACAACTGCTCCACAGCAAGCCCGTGCTCCCATGACACAGGGTAGGACAATTTAACTGCATGCCTGCACATCTCTATTTAGAGAAAGATGCTCAAAGGGAAACTCTTCATGGTGTCTGCAACAGGAGAAAGGGATGATCAAGGCCTCACATACAGCCTGGTCCTCTACCTCTGAGCTCAGAGTATGTTCTTTGGGCTCATAAATTTGTTTTCTTTGAAAGAACTCAGTGTGCCAAGATTTGGACTGTTTTTCAAATAACCTGGTGCAATTGTGTCCTCATACCTAGGCAGAACATGCTGCTAGACAGTTGTCTCTAAATAGGATTAGGGACTCATGCATGCATTTTTATCTAGGTGATCTAAGCCCAGAGTGGGAATGCAAATGACAGGATATCCCATTGTATTCCTAAGTCACTTGATAAATGATTGGTTCTCACATTTCTTACAACCGCTAGCTTTTTGGTGCTCCCTTCAGTTCAAATCTTCAATTTGATGAAAAAGTTGGGTTATGTTTATGAGCCAGTCAATGTGCATATGCAAAATGGTAGCGTTATAAAATGTAATAATTTTTGCACTTGAGCACTGGTCCTTTTGCACCATAGACACCCTGCAACATGTAAGCATAAAATTGTCAGAACAGCAGCCTACCAGACATCTTTTGTGCAGCAAGGAGTTCTCCCACATCTCTCTTTTGTTCTCCTTACAGCTCTATGATGTCAGTTTGATTGGAGATGGTGACTGTTTTGCAGATGAGGCAGCTGAGGCTTAGCAAGGTTACTGTGGCTTCACTAATGTTACACACTTAGTAGGAGGCTGAACTGAACTGCAAAGCCAGGATACCTGAATGCAGGGCTGCAGAGGTTTGTAAAACGAATTCTGATCTCACTGACATTTTCAAGGAACACAAATAGAGCTGGTATGTGAGTAATGTGCTAAATAATGTGAGTTCCTCCATGGAAGAGGAAAGTGGAGAGGGCATGGGAGGCTTGAGGGAAGGAGAAGGGTCTCCAGGTAAGGGACACAGAAGGTCCCCAATGTGTTAAGTTACAAAAAGCTCAGTGGACTTACCTGAAGTGGAAGCCAGGAGGTATTAGAAATAGAAACAAGAAGGCAGGCAGTAAGTTCCCCATCCTAACCCAATCTTGGAGCCACTGAGTGTAATCAAAGGGTCTGATCACTAAAACGCACATTTGGGAGAAACCACCCCTCCTAAGCAGAGGTTCCTAAACAGCTGGCCTCAGGAATGTTATGATGACCATGTGAGCGGTAGATGACCATGTGAGCAGAAGAAAGAGGTGGACACACTGAGGGTCTCAATCTTAGACTACGGAAAGAAGGACAAAGGACAAGAATCAAAGGGGAGATTGGACCATGGTTCCGTTTGTGTGATTTGGTGTGATGCTCAGCTGGGGGCTGCAGAGGCTAGTGGGGGAAAAGGTCTGCAGCTACATGCATGGGGAACTGCTCTGAAGAAAGCTCTGCCTACATCCTTGTCTAGAAAAGAGGGAGAGTGTGGAGACCTCATAGAGCATAGTGAGGGCCAGAGGAGGAGATGCCAGAGGAAGGTCTGGTCATGCACACAGCAGGTCACTAGTGTACTCTTCTCTTCCTCTCCTCCTCCCTCTCTCTTTTCCCCTTTCTTTCATTTACTCTCCCACTTTCTCTGTCTCCCTTTCTGTCTCCACAAATTATTGAATGTTGTGCTCAGCTCATCCTCCTCTTACTATGATGCTCTTTTCCTCTCCTCATTCTTTCCTTTCTATGCTTTTCCCTTTCCTCTCCTCCTTCTATTCTTTCTTACAGTTCTAGTTATTATCAGGAGTTTCTGGACAACAGCAGGGAGCCCCAAGAGCAAGGCCTCATCGGAGTCTGGTTTTGCTATCAGATTAGGGATGGATCAGACAGACAGCATGCGAGCCACAAGTAGAGGGCTGCTGGGAACCCACCAGTGCATCTCCGTCTACGCTCTCAACTGTGAGGTGTAGTTACAAGCATCATTAGGATAGAGTAAAAGATTCTCAGTAGATGGCTGCTCTTCAAGGCAAAAGTATGTGGCTGAGCAAAATGTGATCTCAGTTGGCAACTCTACCTTCCACAGGCTTGAAGGGATGTGGGCTGAACCCACAGACAGAAGGAAACACGACTGACTCTCTTTCCTTACAGGCTTGAGCCAGAAAAGCAGTTAAACTTCCACACCATACTCCAGAGATTCTCAGGAAGCCAAATTCAGATGAATATGGCAAAATGAATGGGGAAGTGTCAAGGAGTATGTATGCATGCACGTGTGTGCGTATGAGCATGTGTGTGTTTGTGTGTGTGTCTGTGCGTTTCTGTGATTTAATACATTCTAGACAATTTTAAGCAAATTGAATCCTCAAAGGATTGAAAGTGTTGTGGTTTATTGGATCATGGACTCTGGACTTCTGGAACACGCTTATAGAGTATGGTGTAAGCCTTGAAGTATTGATTCTCTAAGAGATTGATGTAGGAAATTGGCAAAGCATACTAGATATGTGTGCTGGGTCCGCTTTTTTGTTATTTTTCCCACCTGTCCTTTGTACCGGCCTGTTCTCCGTTCTTGGGCCTTTTTGACCCAAACTCCTCTTCAAGTTCCAACGTTGAGCTGTGGACCTAAACTAAGCCCAAGAGACCAGTGTAACTTCTCACTATGATGGGTACACTCTCCTAGTAGCCATGGAAACAAAATGGTGGTATCATGATCTCTAAATTATACCCAAACAATAGGAAAAACATGCGCCTTTTTCCCAGAAAAGTGCAATGTGTAGATATGATCCATAAGGGACCGTGTCTAAGCACAAAGCTTTCCCAGAGTAAGCAAACCTGTGAGAATCACAGTTAGCAGCTCAATCCTATGTGATGACTGATGCCACTCATTGGACATTTGCTGTGGGGCTACCACAGTGCTAACTTCCCAACTTGTATGAATGCAATCTTACCTAAAAGCCACGTCAAACCTTCTAACTTAAGAGTCCATGTGGCAGTATATCTATGTCATTAATCTGAAGATGAGGGAGCTGAGGCTTCAGAAGGCACCTAGGTATGAGTGCTGGTGCTAAGACTCAAAGCCAGCCTAGATTGTGTCTCTCACATTCCTCTGCATGATTGTTTTACTCACTTGTCTTGCCACAGGGACACAATGCCCAATACATATATTAAAGGAGAAAGGGTTCTTTTTGGCTCATAGAAGCTACAGTCCATAGTCTGCTGTATCCAAAGCAGAATAATATGGGAGAAGACAGTTGCTCATGACACAGCAGACAGGAAACAGAGGAATCAAAGCAGAAACATCGTCTAGTGAGCCACCTCCTGTGACCATACTTTACTTTCTAAATAACATTTGGACCTGAAATTATCGGTGAATTGATGAGTATCATGCGATTCATTTGTGTAACTATGCCTGCTCTCCTACTCTTCCAAAAGCACCATGTAGAAGTGTATAAGACTTTGGTGGGACATTTAGATATAAATCATAACAACTATCTTCTATTGATTGAGGCTTTATACTGTACTCTTAGTGTGGGGAGAAAACCTGGATGAGAGATAGAAATACATTTGCATAAATGAACATAGATAAAAGTACTGAGAATATGTAGGGCCAACTCTCTATTCAAATGTCACTATTTTTCTAGTCAAATTTCTTCAAACTAAGGTCAGATGAGCAAGCATCAGGTAATAAGGTAAGAAGATAAAGACATGAAAGGCCTCACAAATATCCCTACATACTTAAAAAAATTGAGACAAAGTCTCAATTGTAGCCCAAGTTATCCTAAAATTCACTACCCCCTTGCTTCAGCCTCCTGACTACTGGGACTATAGGATTGCCACCATGTCCTTCTTAGCCTAAACAAAGAAGAATTCTGGAAATAGTTGACCCCATCTCTAAAGATTACTTATGGGTAGTCTGTTGGGAGCTGTGAAGCCACCAACAGAATCCCCACAGTAGTCATTAAAGGCAGATGACTAGAACAGAATCACTGCATAGCCTCCCAAAACATTCAGCACATCAGCTTTCCCATTGCTCACAAAACACCTGACATCCAAAGCCTAAATAAGAAAATACATCACTTGGATAAAGGTTTCAGGGGGTTTAGTCCATGGTCAGCTGAATCTAAATGAGAATATCAGGGTGGAAGGATAAAGGAGTCAAACTGTTCATCTAATGGTTACAGAAAGTAGAGCACAACCAAATAATGCCAGCAAAAGTTTGACCTGTCAAAGGCGTCCTTAGTGACATACCTCTTGTGGGGTTTAACTTTCCAACAGTACATTCAGCTACAGTCATCAGTGGCTTAATCCACTGGTGAATATAGTACCCCATAATCCAATCACTTTTTCCTGTGTCTTAAAATCCAGGCAAATTGACAAGGTTGATGCCACATGCTATTTTTTTTAATGTATTTAGTGCAGGGTATCACTACATAGCTAGCACTCCTGATGATCCTCCTGTTTTTGGCCTCCCCGGTGCTGGGATTATAGGCATGCACATTACACCCAGTTTTGAAGACTGGCTCAGCACAGTGGGGAATGGTGCTGGTGGAGCATGTGGTGCCAGGGATCAAATACTAGTCCTTGTGCTTGCCTAAGCAGATACTTAGTCCCCTGAGCTATCTTGCTGGCCCCCACACCCCATCTTGCTCAAAGAACTTTCTCCATAAGACATCTCTGGCTGGACTCTGGAAAATGTCCATGCTTCCTCAACCCACTGGCCATCATTAAAGAAAAACATCCCTGTGGTCTGGGATACATACAAGGTATTTCTTACTATGCCCAAGATTTGGGGACCTCTGATTTTCTTTTTTTTCACAAAATGATAATATGTAATTTTGTTAAAGAAATACTCGTGTAACTGTGCCTGCTCTCTTACTCTAGTAGGGCAGTCTTGGCCAAAATATTGTCATTATAAATTAGGAACATATCCTGTATTATTCATTATATGGACTTCATTACAAAGGCTCAGAAGACTATTATAGAACCAGGCTCAATAGAAAAATATTTCTGCCTTCATGTCTAGATACTTTTATAAAGAAGAAATCCAATGATGGAATGTAAATCATCTATTGTGGAAATTGCCTTATAAAGTACTCTGTAACTGTAACAATGCATATCACTAAGGCATTTCATCTTCAAATTACTAACACCATCACCTTTAATAAAGCAAAAGATTTCTTTCTTCACTGGGGAGTTAGTAAATATTAAAATTCCCTCTTTGGTGTGCATTCTAACCCGGGCAATTATCTATGAGGACTATTCACAATGGACTCAATTTGACAATAATTATTCTCAGTAATGCCAGTTGGTAGTTTCTGTGGGCTCTCTGCCTCTACAGGCATAAAAAACTAATTTTGATTCCAAAAGCATATGTTTTAAAATTCCCCCATGCCAGTTCAGTGCCTAGCAAGACAGCAGGAAAATTCCCAGGTCTTCAGTCTGCATATCAAGTTCTGCATCTACCAACACAGATATATTTGAGCCACATGTTAGACAATGAGAAAAGTACAGGAAGTAGGGGGAAAATTTTAGGAAATACAAAGGTGCCAAGCCCAACCAAATGGGATGTGTTGACCTGTTTTTGCTTCCTGTACACCCCTTGACAGCAGTCACACACATACGCTGGCATCATCCTCTGCTCTCCTTCCTTTGTCTTTCTCTCTGTCAATCTTCCACCAACCACTATAATGGCAAAACAGCAGGAATGCTGGCCTGTCCCCACCACCACTTCATAGATAGAAAGCCACTCTGTTGTATTCTACCCAAAGGCCCCCAGACGCCATTAACTTGATATCTTCAAACATGCATCTTTTTGTTTTCATCACTTTACAGTTTGTTACAACACTTTTTGTTACAGTGGGAAAGGAAAGAGACTCATGTGGTAGCTCAGACCACTCCTTGTATTTTATGCTTGACATTATTATCAGTTAGCCTCCATGAGCAATGAAAGAGCACATTTACACAGGGCACGTTTTGCGCACACACACACACACACACACACACACACACACACACA
>PVKA01033658.1:10017-24273 GCA_004027165.1 Ctenomys sociabilis
TTTTTTTTTTTTTTTTTTTTTTTTTTTTTTTTTTTTTTTTTTTTTTTTTTTTTTTTTTTTGAGGAACTGGGGATTGAACTCATGTCCTTGCGCTTGCCAGGGAAGCGCTTATTTCACTGATCCATCTCCCTGGGCCCTGAGTGGTTATTTATGCAAAAAAATTTAATGTCCTGAGCACCTTTTAGAAGAAAAGGCTTAAATCAAAAGTTTTCCATGCTATCCACAGTGCAGAAACCATTTGCTCTTTTAGCACTTTGCAGATATCTTTATATGTATTCCTCTTTGTTTTCAACTGGAAATTAAGTCCTGACCATCCCAGGGAGGAGCCGCACTGCTGAGCACTATCCCTGGGCAGTTGCATGTATTGTTGACTCTGTTATTCCTAGTCAAAATAAATCTTCATCCATATCAGCGATCTCTCAAGGGAATGCATTGTTTTAGTTCCCTGTTCAATGGTTGCTTTCAAAATATACTCTTTATATGTGGCTTCAGTCTTATGACAGTAAGATGCTGACACTGCTTTTATCTTGCTTTGGATTGGATTGTGTTACTAATCTGTATTTCGTAAAATTTGAAATGGTCATCACTCAAATATAATGCCCTGTTCTCTCTTACTTTTGCCCAGTATTCCAATTAAATGAATTTTAAAATGAACTTTTTTTTTTATTAGTAAAATTATGGGGGCTGAAGAGATGGCTCAGTAGAATAAGTGCTTCCCTGGCAAGAGCAAGGGCCTGACTTAAATCCCGGGTTAGGGAAAAAACATTAACACTATGTATGATTTTTAGACCTCTATCCCCAGATCTTTTTTTATGTTGTATGAATTATATTATTCTGTTATAAATTTAAATGATTATTTCATTTAATATATCTGGTGTTGTTAAAAATATGTACTAAGTTATTCTTTCTTCTTTCTCGTTCTTTCTCTCTCTCTCTCTCTCTCTCTCTCTCTCTTTTTCTTTCTTTCTTCCTTTCTTTCTTTTGTCAGAACTGGGGACTGAACTCAGGCCCTTGCATTTGCCAGGGAAGTGCTTATTCCACTGAGCAATCTCCCTGGGCCCCAAAGTTATTTTTTCAAATATTCTAGTTTAAGTTCTAGAATTTATGGGTTTAGTGGTTTTTCATTTTATGACTGACTGCTTTGTTCCATTGTTCTTTTTCCGATCACTTGGCTTAATTATGTAATCATTTGTGTCCTTGAGCAGGTTATGAAACTAACTTGTGGTCTTTTCTGCCATTCTGCAATACTGGAAATTTTTGCATTATTCTGTCTCATTTTCCCCTGTAGTTCACACCCTTAATAGCTACTAGATGCAGACCGAACACTATAGGTGATAACCAGCAGATGAAAGAATTCAGTTCCCTTTCTCTGAAGAGGACCACTTTGTTCTAAAACCAGTTTAGTCACTAGAGAGTTGTTGAAATTTACTGGCTTGGATTTGGGGTGGCCATATTCATAAGTCAAAATTACTTTGTTCTGCATTGAATCCCTTCTTGAGTTTCAATAGGAAAGAAAAGGAATTTAATAATGGCCTCTATCTTGAGGTGTTCAACATTCTCTTCACCAGAATTGAAAATCCACTAAAATTTGGCTTCAGTTCTTTCAGTGTTTCAGCTAAGCCCTTCCTTCAGCTAAATGTTTTCAGTCTTTCTTATAAAGCTTCCTGGATTCCTGTTCACACACAGTTGAAAATCAACAAGAATTTAAGACCTAGGAGATAGGTTTTACGGCTGCTACACTTTTGTTTCTCTTTGCTAATATTCTACCTTCAAATTCTGCTTACTCTAGCAGCTGCAGACTTCACTATACTTAATCCTGCACAAACACATCAAAGGAATTCTAGCTTCCTCTTGAGTTCTAGTGGTCCTGCTCTGGGTAAAAGGGCATTCTGAAATGCCTGCAAGGAAAAAGACACATGACTTTTCACCTCAGCTAATACATTTTCCTTTATTCATAGATTGCATCACTACAAAATTGTTCCTGTCCTTCATTACCTGTAAGCCTATGTGCCATTTGTGCTCAAAATTGAAACACAAAGCTCTGTCAATACTTCCAGTTGTCATCTGAGTGAAAATTTTTTCCAGCCATTTTATTTATTTATTTATTTATTTATTTACTTATTTATTTATTTATACATTTTAGGGAAGGGTCTACAGGGTGTTCAGGGTCTCACTAATAGATCCAACTCATAGTGATCTACCTGTTTACAGCCTCCAAAGACCTGGGGTTACAGGTGCGAGCCACCATGTGCAGTCTCAATTGCCTTCTCAGTGAGCTCTGGAAGCAGAGCCAGCACAGCAGGCTCAAGGATTGAATACCTGGCCCCTGTGACTGCTTGCAGGTGTTTTAATCTGCTGAGCTATTTGGCCAGGCTTTTTTTAAACTTGTCTTAAACTTAATTTTTGATTAACCAAACGGAGATCCTGAAATGATGTGGATATTACTATAGAGTGTTTGGTGAAAACACATACTTTTATCTTCAGTGTTTATTATTAAATCTCTATATAATATTATATGTAGTGCCAATGACTATTTAAAATAGGAATTTATTTCATTAACATTTTAACTAGCAGTATAAAATGCTATTTATCTGTACTTGTATTTTAGTTTGGATTCACATATGTATACTATTTGGAAGGAGTATAGTTCACATACCAGGTTATAGATTTCCTAATATAAACCTTTTACTGCCTTTTTGTTCTCTGAATTGAGTGATATCATATTTAAAAGTAATATCATATGTATTTGAATCTAATTATGAAGTTCTCCTATAATCTCTCCATACTACTACTTCAGATTGGTTTTTGAAGATATAACTGTTTTGAACATTTTCAGAATACTAAATAAATTTTCTGAGTCTATTTGATGAAATAAAGCAGGTGATTACAATAAATCTAATAGATCCTACTATTTGTATAAATTTAAATATATCAAATGAATTTATATATATATATAAAACAATAGGAACTTTATTTAGTTCCCTTTCAGCCCATTTCAACCACATCTGCATTCACAAACAGCACCTCCTAAGTTCATTTTCTAAATCCTGTGGTTTAAAGAAGTTATGAACATAATTCAAATTATAAATTTACACATTGATAATATCAACAGGGGGAGATTCTTCTATTAGTACAGAGTGGAAACTTTTTCCTAGTAGAATAAATGTATATGTTTGCCTAAAGAATTAATGCATTTTAAACACTGTGTATTAGTCATAAATATTTAATTTCACTTATCCCTGAAGAATGAATGCTATTTTTAAAGATATTCTGTCATAATAGACATTTCAATCACTTATATTACTCTATTGTTTTGATGATGGGTTTGGTACAGAAGTACACATTCAACAAAGGAATAGGTTAGGGAAATGGCTCAGTGGAATAAGCACTTACTTGGCAAGTACAAGGGTCTGAGTTCAATCCCTGCTTCCTCCAAAAAAGAAAAAAAAGGAATACATGATTTTGAACATCTGAATGTATCCCATGTTCCAAAAATTTAGGCATGAAAAAAAATACTGTTTTTAATTCTTTTCTAGTCCTTTCATGTAACCAAAAGTATGCTGCTAATTTCATTCCACTAGGCTAAACAAATCTTATCTTCAGCTCACTTAAATTTACTCACAGTATTTTAGAATACTTTACTATAAGAAAACAATAGTAATTTCTTAAAAATTATTTGTAAGAAATGTAAACTGAATTGATTTACTCTCACTTATGGTTATATCTCTTTAATAGTCTTATCCCAATTTCAGAACTGCTTTATTCATATGTCAACATACATATATAATATAACATATATGTAATAACATGGGCTGAGGAGATAATTCTGCAGTCAAAGCATCTGCCTGGCAAGTACAAGGACCCAGGATTGATCTTTGCTACTATATGGGCCTACGCTGGACATGCCTGTGGGACACTGAAATCCAGCGTGGTGACACACTCCTGTAATCCCACCACTGGGGAGGCTGAGACAGAACTATCACTCTGTGTAAGACCCTGAAGAAAATAAATATTTTTAAAACTTAAAAAAATAATATTTATTGATAAGGATTTATGCAAATAAAAACGGGTTTTTGTATGAATATGAAATACTTCCAAATCTTAAACTCACAAGGTTGTGCTGGTGTTTTCTTATGGGTCAAGCAGTTTTCAAACAGTTTGAATTATTTTGAAAAACACCTAAAACTTTTTTGAATATTTTCAAAATTGTTTAAGTAATATAGAAACCATCACAAGAGTAATACACAGATATAAAAAATAACATGAGAGTCATGCATGCTGGAATGTAAGTTATTATTTAATAATATAACAAATGTCACAAAGAGTCTTAGGTTTGTTGATACAATTATAGTTATTTTCAGGTTTTCAATATCTAAAATGTCTACTATTGCATAATTTAGAGTTAGTGTGAATTGTCAATTAGAACTTCTTATGGTAATTTGTGTGGAACATAATACAACTCACAATTTCAGATATAATGGAAACTAAGGCTTGGCTGTGTTGTCTGAGAAGACGATACAGTTGAAATTTGAAGGAGGTAGTGAGTGTTTAGGCTGTTTTCCTGCTTTTTGGAAATCCAGTGTATTTTGTAAGCCATTATCATAGGGTCTTTTAAACTGTAATTACATAGGTATATGTATTCCATTATTGGCCATTAGAGATTTCTGGAGTTGATTAAAGTGATTCAGAAAATGTAATAAGAACCGTGAAGATGGCAAAACAAAAAATCCAATGGAATTTTCCCTAAGGAAGAATTCATCAAGGTGAAATATTTAGCTCTGTGGCCATGCTTTGAATATCTCCTGAGTACTGGTGTCACATATAATTCAGATAGATGATGTATGCTACAGGATAGTAATAGTTTCAAAAAGCCTTATCTTCCGCAGACAAGCAAGGGTATTAAGAAAGGGGGATACTGTTTAGAGTGTGATCAACCCATGAAATTCTCAGATAGGAGCTTTAATTTGGTTCTTATAATATTCTGCTGTTTATATATCACTAAGAAAACACATAATCTCTTTGGTTGCTTACCAAAAACATTGATATAATAATGTATATATTCATGGCTGTGTAATAAATATTACACAGACATGAGAAATGACAACATTAGGTGAGGAGTCAAGTGAATTCATTACCAAATTCAAAAAAGTAATGTATTTGGCTTTTAGGTTATTTATATCTCCCTGGATGTGTCCTTATTATGTAAATCGTTCAATACTTATTAGAGGTGAATACCAGGCTGTCATTTCCTTTTTATCCATATGCTCTTTTTCCCACCCAGGGTGTAAGCAAACAATCATAGGAAGCAATTTTGAATTAGAACTTCTTATGGTAATTTGTGCGGGACACAATGTAACTGACAATTTCAGCTAAAATGGAAACTAAGGCTTGGCTTCATGTAGGGATATCCCTGGGAACCTTTAAATCTCTTTAGTACATTTAATGTTAGCATTGTTTCTCTATAAGAATTCACCGCTTGGTAAATATCTGACCACATTCGCAAAATAATCATCTAAAAGAGTTCAACAGGAATAAATAAAATAGGAATATGGCAGGGAGCATTCTCATAGGAAGAAACACTGTCCCTTTATATTTATTCATTAAGTTGCATTCGTGATTAGAGTGGGCTGGAGAATTTCCTTTTGATTGTGGGTGTTCTTCCATAATTATTGTGTAGTTCTCTTATGAACAACAATGCCAGGACTAAAGGCATATAATCATGAACTTTGTTTAAGTTATGCTATTTTCACAAGTCCACTCATTTATGTTTTTGTCTCTGCCTTCAACTCCAAGAAAATCAGGCTATGATTTCTTGTTTTCTTTCTTTTTTTTTTTTGGCTCTCTTTAAAAAACAACCTGGAAAGTCTCAAAGCCCCATCAATGTTCGATACTTATTAAATTCAACCAGTATTGATAATGTAGACTGTAAGGTTAATTGAAAATGCTTGTCTTTTCTGTATCTCTAGCCAGCTGCAGGCTGGCACCTGTAGGGGGTGGAAAGAATATCTGTCTTCATCCTTTGATAGCAGGAGAGTACTTGCTCAATATTGCAAATCTGACTGTAGGAGGTGAATCTACTCCATATGGTACTAAAGACCATGAATTTAAGGCAGAGAATATTTAAAGAAGCTTAAACTTCAAAATAGAGACAGAAAATCTATAATAATTGGTATATTACAAAAGTGACATAGTCACTCATTCCCATCCTCTTGAAAACTGCCTCTTCTTTCCTCTCCAGAACAATGAATGTAGGACAGGGTTCGTTGATTATTTGACTCAATCAGAACTTAGCTTTAATTAACTACAACCTAAATATGCTCCTAAAGATCCATTTTAACTACATCTAAAGAGAAAAATGTTAGTTTTGTGTACTTTTGAATTTACTACTGCTTTCTTTCTCTGGTTGGTTCAATTTTATAAGAACTAATTACAGCACCTGGAAGCCAAAATATTTCCTTATATTCCTTATTCAAGGAATGAACTTCAATTATGAATGTATTCAAATTTGCTTTAGTTTTCCTTGTGTTTCAATGGGCATAATTGAAGTCTCATACATTTTAATATTTTTCTTATCTACTCCTCAGTTGATGTACTTACTAAAAGCCAGAACGATCATATAGGTAATAAGTTGATAAAACTTAAATAATGGATATACCTATTAATCTGTTTTGAAACTGTCACATTGCTATTTGTTTCTCAACAAAATTAATAAAAAATAAAGATAGCCACAGCTTATTATTAAAAAAAATGATTGATACCTGGAAATATTGGAGCAGGAAGAAAATAGTCCAGAATAAAATCAGTGGCAACTTGAATTATGATTCATTATTTGTTTCAAATTTTTAAATATTTCACAAATTAAATTACATAATTATATATGTTCTTCACGTGTATATCTTGATATATATATGTATGTGTACACATTATATATTTATGTTTACATCTAGCTAACAAGTTCAATAATAGTTGTACTTATGTTTGTGTTTGTGTGTATGTGAGAGAGAGAGAGAGAGGAAAAAAGAGACAGACAGACAGACAGATTCAATATGTAGGTCAGGCTAGCCTTGAACTTACTTTATAGCCCAGGCTCGTCTACAACTCACAGTAATCCTCCTGCCTCAGTCTCCAGACTACTAAGATTACAGGTGTGTGCCACCATGCCTGCCGGATTACCAACAATTAACATAAAATCTGTCCGTTTTCCAAAAATAAAAAACAAATCTAAATAGATATTTCTCTAAAGAAGGGATACAAATGACCAACAGGTATATGAAAATCGCCATAGATCAGTAGTCACCAGGGAAATGCAAGTCAAAACGTCAGTTAAGTGCTGCTCAAGCCAGTGAGGGTGGCCGTTAGTAACAAAGTTAATGAATGTTGATGAGGATGTGGAAAAGTTGAACACTTTTACACTACAGATAAATGTAACTTAGTACAGCATTATAGAAAATGATATGGGAAGTCCCCAAAATATTAAAGTAGAGCTGCCGTTATTTGAGCTCTGGAACCACCTTTCCTTTGTTTCTGTTTCTGCTTGCTTTTGTCTCGTCTTTTATTACCTTCTGCAGCTCAGCTGTTTCACTTTTGATGTTCTCTCCATTGATGTCTTTTAAAGCATTTTGTTGTCTTGTTTTCTCATTTTTCATGTGTGTGTGTGTGTGTGTGTGTGTGTGTTTTTCTGTGTAGATTATACTGGCAAGACTGCTGATGGTGTTGTTAGTGTCTGCTTTTCAGTTACGTACCCTGGGCTGGGCTGTCCCTGGGCCCTCTCCTCTGTCCTAGAATCTAACCACTTTCACAAATTTGGTGAGGATGGGATTCAGTGATACTGGCCCATTTTTCAGATCTCTGGAAATGAACTGTATTATTGTTAATGGCACAAACGTAAAAAAGGATATTGAAATACAGTAAAATAATTACTAGCAAAAACCATGCCAGTATGGCAAAAGCAACAAACAGAACCAATGACATACTGTAAGAGCCTGTCTTAGTTACTGTTCTCTCATTGCTGGGACAAATACCAAACACCCAAAAGGAAGGAAGGAAAGGTTTATTTCTCACAGTTACTGAAGGTTTCAGTCTATAGTCAGCTGGCTCCAAGGCAGAGGGGCCCATGGCAGAGAGCAGCAGTTCATGGCTGCGGAACAGCAACAACAACAAAGAGAAAATGACTAAAGAAAGTCTGTCTGTCTGTCTGTCTGTTATAGTACATTCAGGCTGTCTGCCCCAGGCTGGGGTGTAGTACTCACACCCATAATCCCAGCAGTACTAAGGCTCATAATCCCTGCCTTGGATCACACATAATCCAAGTGGATCATGAGTTAATCACAAACTCTAGAAGTCCCCACCCCATGACTATAGGAGGCTTTGGAGGGATAACTAGACACAGACCATAACACAGCCAGTGAAAGTTAGCACTTTACAACTTTTAATAATGAAATCTGCAAATATAATATAGTTATGAAATAAATCAGATCTTGCTATTCAATAATTATCTACTAATTGCAATGAACATGCTACCATGAACAATAGAAAAGAATTCCAACATGAGAGCATAGAACCAACTAAAAAATCTAAAGATTAATGAAGTTTAATACTAGTAAAGTGGAGAGGGTAGAGAAGGGAAAAATAAAAGAAATACAATATAAAAATAAAGAAAAAATGAGGAGAGTAAAAGTAAGATCAAGGATCCTGTTAAGCAGTTAAAAACAGATTTAAAGCCACAAAAAACCAAAGCCCAAAAAATTTAAAAAAAAAATGCCCAAATCTCCCCGAAAATGAAGAAAAGAGAAATGAGCCCAAAAATTTCTTCTGTGCCTTTGAATGAGCAGAGTCTGCCAGGGCTTGTACCACTGTAATCTACCAGATATGAGGGAGTAATAGTAAGCCACTAGTAAGATCTAGTTTTGTATATTCCCATATTTTGTATGAATATTGAGTTCTGCTCCACCTTTCCTGCTGAGCATGGCTGGTAAATCCTACCTACTCAAAGATCTATCACTCCAGTTGCTCTGTTTTCCTGTCCCTCTCTGGTCCCTAAATCATAACATTAGTCGCTGAGCTTTATAGCCTGTGGGTCCTGCCGATTCGTGTTCCCTTGGCTGTGGCAACTGTCCAGGCTGTGGCATATTCCTGATCACACTGGCAGATGGGGAAAACAGACCATAGAGCTCTGTGTTGTACCTAGAGAGCAGGACAGACATGCCATACTGTCCCCTATTATCAATTCTTTTCAATGTGGTACTTGAAAGTTCAGCAACAGCAATTAGACAAGAGAAGCAAATAAAAGGCATATGTGTAGGAAAAGAAGTCAAACTGCCATATGCATAGGTCTATTTTATATAGATACACTACGTTTTATATATAACCAAAAAATATTGTACCAAAAGTCTTTTTGAACTAAAAACAAATTCATGTAAGTAACGGGATGCAAAATCAACACAGCAATCAATGACTTCACTGTACAATAATGATGAATCCCACAAAATAATTAGGCAGACAGTATAATTCACAACAGCTTCAAGAAAAAGTAAAAATGAAAGAATTACCAGGAAAAGAAAAGGAATTAACCTGAAAAAGAAAGTGACAGACCTCGGCGAAGACAATTGTACTCTGAAAAAAAGATGAAAGAGGATCTGAGAAAGTCAAAAAGATAGACCAAGTTTGTAGAAAGATAGAACACATATTGCCATCTTAGTTACTTTTTTCTCCTTGCTGAGACAAAATGCTCAACACCAAAAATTAGGGAAGTAAACCTCACTTCTTCAGGAGGTTTAGTCTACGAGCAGCTGGTGCCAAGGCAGGGTGTCGTGGCACAGGGCTAACAGTCTATGATGGCAGAAGACAGCACAAGAACAAACGCTAGCGAGAGCAAGCCTCTTTCCCTGTTCTGCACTTGATGCTGGCTACCAACCCCTAAGGGGGGTGCAGCGCCCACACAATCTCTTGCACAGGTTCAGGATATTTACCAAATGAGCGACTCCCAGATGTGACCCCTAAATAAACTTCTAAGTTTCCCAAGCTGATACAGTGGATCAACCTTCATAAAGCAACCCTGGAAAACATGGCAATAAGCCATGTTTCTTTAAGAAGTTTCCAGATCCAAAGACTTGCTTATTTTTAGCATTCTATGACTTAAACATAGTATTAATTTCTATTGGTTCATTGAAAGGAACAGTTAACGCTTTTGTTTTTATTATTTTTTGACAAAGTTGCATGATTAGATCTGGTAGTCTGAACACTTATTTTGAAAATAAAAATATGTAATACAAAACCATTATTGATTTCCTATCATCAGTTTTGAAATTCTATATAACTTTAATGCTTTTAAAATTGTATTCACTTTAAGGAAAATAAAACAGTATAAAATCTATTAACAGAACCACAAAATTCTGCCTCTGGCTCTCTAACGACTTATAAACACTCCTATATTCCAAAAGCATTTAGTCCATCTACAACAGTTGCCAAAGTCCTAATAGTCCAGCATTTCTGAAAAGTCCAAGTCACAAGTATTCTCTCAATTTAAGCAAAGTTATTTGAAAGCCCCAGTATAAATGAAGTTAGATGTTTTCAACATTCAACAGCATAAAGTAAGCATTTTCATTCCAAAATTTACAAAAAGAGAAATACAAAGATTTTGGACCAAAGCAAGTCCATATTCCAGCGGGGCATGCTAAGTCCTGTGTTTTCATGTCCAGCATTTGAAGCAATCTGTGGCACACTGTAAGATACAAAAGGCTTGCATAATTCCACCCTTATGGAATTTCTAGTAGTCATAGCTCCCCCATCTTCTCTCCTGGACCCACTTTGCTCCCTCCTTGTGGCTTTCTTTAGATGATCTATGTTTTTGTTTTTTTCTGATTTGTGTGTTCTCAAATGCATGTTAGGCTTCTCCTTCCCAGCTTCACACACTCCACTGTCAGAGACACACTGCCTGGCCTCTCAGGTCTTCTGAAATCAAGGTGAAGCCTTTTAAACCCAAGAACTCTTGCATTCTTCATGCACTTGAAACCAACACTACATAGGTATATCACCAAGGTCTTTGCCAGCTGGAGCAGTAGCCAGACTTTCCTCTCTCTTGGCTATAGGGATTGAGTTCCTGGATTGGTAGAACTTCTGACTTCAATTCTAAGGAACAAATTTTCTATGCTGCTACCATTTTGGGGACATGGTGCCCTGTTGTTTTCTCCTCATAACAAAATGTCTTTCACTTTTGTAATTTTGAGCCTGCAAAGGGTGTATACTTGCTGCTTCTTATGATGCCCTCAGGCTATATTTTCCATTTTCCTGATTCTTTTCAGCAATATAATCTCTGTATTTCTACATTGCAGTCCAAATTTTTACTGCAGTTTTCAATCTGGCCAAACTCCCATTTTAAATCATCCTATTGGGCTCTGTGTTCTTGATTTATAGCATTAATCTGGCTAAAAGTCCCCAACAATAACCATGCCACAGCTTCAAAAGTCAAATGATTTTAAATTTCCTCTCCAAGAATAATCAGTCCACTGCCCTTGATCTCACTCTCAGGCAAAGTCTCTGGATATCAACAAAGTACAGACAAACTTTCTGCCAAGCCATAACTCACATCACCTGGAATCTAATAGTCAATGCAGTCCTTCATCTCAGGAGAAACCTGCAAAGTCTTGTTTTTTGTGATCAAGATTTCTTATCAGTATTCTGGCACTCTGAAATCTGACCAGAATCTCCCATACAGAACAGCTGAAGGCATTCCAGAAATCCACTTTCTTGGGACATCTCTAAACCTTTCCAAACTCTTTCCACAAGCCATTCTGAAAGATTCTTGAACCACATGGTCAGACATCATCACAGAAATGACCCCAGTCATACTAGCAAATTCTGTCACGCTTCTTTTCCTCTCATCGCTAAGACAAAATGCCCAATGTAAAAAATTAAGGAAGGGAATTTTTGTTTAGCTCACAGTATGGGGAGTTTCTGTCCATAATCAGCTAGCTCCAAAGCAGGTTGGGATGACACAGGGTCACAAGGGTACAAAAGACAGCAGAAGCAACAAGAGCACAAGGGATGGGGCAAAAAAAAAAAAGCCTATTGCTATACCTTATATTGTATGCAGAATACTACCTCCTAGGGTAGATGTAGCGCTCATACATATCCTGTACAGGATAAGAATGTTTACAAAGCAAGGACTTCAGATCCCTGCTGAGTATCTTAGTCAAACTTCTAAATTTCCCAAGTTGACACAAGGTATCAATGTATCCACAACTCAAATATAGATTTAAGGTAATCCTAATCAAAATACCGAAAGCTTTTCTCACAGAACCAGAGTAAACAATGCTAAAATTCATATGGAAACTAAAGTCCAAGAATAGCAAAAACAATTTTGAGCAACAAAAGTAAATTACAAGACATCACAGTCTGGATTTCAAGCAGCATTTCAAAACTGTAGTGCTCAAAAGAAAATGATACATGTAAAAAAAAACAGTCATAAAGATCAATGAAACAGAAAAGAGGATGCAAAACCAAGCCCAGGCATTTACATTTGGTCTTGGACAAAGAGTCAAAAGCATGAAGGGAAAGAGGATAGCTCTTCAACAAAAGGCGCTGAGTAATTAGCTATGCAAATGTAGAAGATTAAATCTAGGCAAAGTCTCTCACTATGTACTAAACTAAAATCAAAATGAATCAAATATCTCAGTGTTTAAACAGAAATGTTTACTTTGGGGTCAGGGAGATAGCTCAGTAGAATAAGGGTTGCCTGGCAAGTGCAAGAGCCCAAGTTCAATCCTGTTAAAAAAAAAAAAAAAAAAAATTACTTTGCTGGAAGATAAAATAGGTAAAGCACTTGAAGTCCTAAGAACAGGTAAGAAAACTCTCAAAGACTATGAAGAGGAAACATTTTTACTAATGAATAAATGTAAATATATCCAATTAAAAAGCTTTGCATAGCAAAGGAAACAACAAGCATCACCTAGTAAAATGCTTATACTCCTTAAAATATGCTTGCTCTATTTTGTCATACAGAGTGAAGTTGAAGTTCATTTCACACAGTGAAGTCGAATTTTTTAATTCACAAAAATTAGAAATTTTTACTAATAATTGTTACCCAAGAAAGTAGAACAAACCAATAAAGCAATAACAACAGCAAAAATTGATTATGTTAGCCAGGGAAAAAGCTCAGTGGAATAAGTGCAGTAAGTGCTTGCCTGGCAATCACAAGGTCCTGAAGTTGATCTCTGGTACCACACACACACACACAAAAAAAAAAGCTTATATTTATGTAGGATATATCTATCTATCTATCATCTATCTATCTATCTATCTATCTATCTATCTATCTATCTATCTATCTATCATCTATCTATTTGTCATCTGTCATCTACAAACTCAGTGGAAGGGAAAGAAATCATATTGCAGTGAAAGAGAAATGAACTAGAACATATATTGTTTAAAGCATGAGGTGCTTTGTAAAAACGGACCCATACATCTGCACTGATTCATAGTTATGTTTTGATTTGAAATGCAATACAGTGAAACTGCAAGAGGAGTTAAATAGAGGGGAGGAGATTGGGGCAAAAAGAAGCATCGATATATATTATACGCAGGTAAAAATTTTGCGTGATGTGACCATTGCATATACTTAATTTTTTATTTTTATTAACTTTATTGAAAATCAATAATTACATATAATATTAAAAATTATAGACAAAAATCAACATGGTATTGGCAACAAAATAGACCTGAGGATCAGTGGAATAGATTAGAATATGCAGAGGCATCTACGAAAACACTCAGCCATCTCATCTTCGATAAAGGGGCTACACAAGCTCACTGGGAGAAAGATAGCCTCCTTAACAAATGGTGCTGGAAAACATGGCTTTCTACATGCCGAAAACTAAAACTTGACCCAGCTCTATCACCATGCACTAAGTTAAAGTCAAAATGGATTAAAGATCTAACATTAAAACAGAAACACTCAATCTCCTGGAAGAGAAAGTAGGAGGAACTCTTGAAGACATAGGGCTAGGTAAAGAGTTCATGAACAAACATATATTCGCACGGGAAGCTCTTGAAAGAATCACCAAATGGGATCAACTCTTCTTAAAGAGCTTCCGCATGTCAAAAGAAATTGTCAACAGAGTGAAAAGACAACCCACAAACTTTGAAAAAATCCTAACTAATAAGCAATCAGACAGAGGTCTACTGTCTAGAATTTATAAAGAACTAAGATATAACAGGGCCCTCAAATTTAAAGACCCAATTCAGAAATGGGCATCTGAG
>PVKA01033659.1:0-24168 GCA_004027165.1 Ctenomys sociabilis
AATTATTGAATCTTTGATATAATTCAGCTATAAAAAAACCTGTAAATATAATTTCATGTATGCACCTTGTACAGTACCAAAACATTATGAAAACAGTTTGCAATGTATTAATTCATCGACTCTGTATGGTTAAGGTGTCTTGAAACTGTCTGATTGACATTTGTATTTTAATAAAATAAAAATAAATGGAAAAAAAATACTTATTAAACCGATTAGTTGGAAAAAATTGAAACTCAGAGAAATTAAATTTATAAATATCTATACTCTGCTCTTGCTGTTTCTACAATAGCACAAGTTTGTATAAATGTGCTCTGCATGTAAATCTTACCCTACGAGGACACTTAAATTCCAATACAAAAGGTGTAGTTATTGTACATCAATGAAATTTATCCACTTTATTTTGTAGATGTTAATGCCCTCCCACAACCTAAGCCCTGCTGTATGGTGAGTCTCCTGTGACAAATGAAACACTTCCAAGTCATAGAAACCACTCAGCTGATCACCAAGGTCACCAACATTTCTAAAAATCATTTTTTCTACTCAGCTACTCATAAAATTAAAAAAAAAAATCTGTGAGAAAAGTAGTCACAGGAAATGAAAAATGTTAAATCCACTTGTCCAAAATTAATTTCACAAGAGAAACAGAAGAATAGATTTTCTTTTTAAATGATAAAAGTTTTACATGAAAATAGGACTCAGTTATTAAATTCAAAGCTGACCTTACATGTGCACAATTTGGTTTGTCCCTGTGCATTGAAATAAATCATTTTAAAACATCAGTTCTTTAAACCAGGGCAAACATTTCTCAGAAAGTAAATTTTAGGTGAAAGTTTTCCTCTCAGCGTATAACATCAAATATATGATTTTTGGTGGAATTATACTTCAGAGAAAATCCCCAAATTTGCGGCTATTTTCACATTAATGATGTGAGAATTCCCTAATGCTTCTGAAGTAGTCCTCATGAATATCAAACATTTACTCTTCCAAATGATTAAACATACGAAGGCAAATGTAAATTAGAAATAACTGTGACATAATATTATTACTTTATCTTTTGCAGCACCCCAGAAGAATAGCGTTTCCCTTTTGAAATTCATGATTGATCAAATTTGTAATGATTAATAGATCTTACACCGCTTGCAGTGTAAAGCATGGATAGTAAAAGTACCCTACACACAGCAAGCTTTCTGAAAAACGCATCATGTTTGTTATTTGTTTAGCCCCTATGTTTTTCGCTGCTTATTTTTAAGCTAGAGCAGTCAAGTAAAGAGTCCTCTCTGCTTCTCCTTCTACTCCGTGAATCATTAACTATTAAAACAGGAAAGAAACAGCCCTGTCTCTAGTTCTGCAGAGAGCACACGCCACTCTCCTTTGTCTTTACATTAATACAAAGTCTTGTTCAATGCCTCAAGTTTAGAAGGCACAGAGAGTTCTGAGCATTTGTCAGCACAGCAGTGCACTGTGACTTGGTCAACATGTGTGTCATGATGCCCTCACCCGCTGCCCTTCTTTACGCTTGAGCTGTTTTCACCACATCTCAAGACTTGTTTAGCACACGAATATGAAGAGCCACGTTGTAGAGTCTGTTTATGAAACTCTTAATTATGACTCATTAGAAAGGTTCCAATACTGTCTCTCTCTCTCTCTCTCTCTCTCTCTCTCTCTCTCTCTCTCTCTCTCTCTCTCTCTCTCTCTCTCTTTTGGCAGAATCGGGGATTGAACTCAGGCTCTTGCACCAGTTAAGCGCTTATTGTTCTGAGCTATCTCCCCGGCCCCAGGTTCCAATATTTTCACCCATGAAGTTTTCCCTTGAGTGCACCTTTCCATGAAGACGATGTAATTGTCTTACTATTTACTATCTAAAGGTCACAGTCTTAAACTACAGAATAGAGAACATCAGAGTTATATAAAACTTTTAGGACAAATGATATATTGAATCTATTCTTATATCCCCATTTTTTCTAATCAATACTCATAACAATGTAGGCACCCTGGTAATTATTACAAAGAAAAATTATTGTGATATTTTTGTTGACTGAGTCAATATCACAGTTATTACTATTTACTGAGTAAAATTATTTTTTATCCAGGAAGTTCCAAGTCTGAATAATAAATATAACAAAGACAACTTCAGGATGCTTGCAAACAAAAGAGAAATCATTATAAATTCAAATTTTCTAAGGAATCTGTTGAGCTATACGCAACACCATGTCCAAAGAGATTCCCTTACCAAAAACAAGTAAATAAATGAAAGAGTTTGGAGAGATTAATAATATTGTATATGAACTTGACAGAGATATATGAAATGTATTGATTATTTTCACAGAATTCCTTCAGTTTTAGATTAGACACATGACTTGTATAAATAGAATACAACCTACTTAAAGTACATTGTTTTGTGTTCAATATGTTTCAAAGTGAGCACAGCAGAATCAATCATGTTCCTGGTCATTTCATCTTAAGATAACAAAGGACACAAGCACTGGTAAGACTCAGTTCAAAGCACAATTAAAAAAAAAAAAAACTGCCATGCAAATCAGCTAAAGTCACAAGTCATTCTTTATCTGATCTCTTTTGACTTATGTCCACTACTTTGAGACGTATTCTTTGCACATCTTGACAATAAGATAGAAAAAATAGAACCTGAGGCTGCTTTTCCCATAGCAGGAATACATAGTTGGCAATTGAAACAGTGTGTGTAGGGAAGAGCTTGACATTTGAAATCTCTTGTTTGTGCAGATTGATCTTATCAGTATTTACTCTGGCATTCATGGTGGGTGAGTGGTGTTGCACGCAGTGTAAAGAGGCTAGTTCAAATGTCACTTTTACTGCTTCTTACTGATATGACCTTTGTGCATTCGCTAACACTTCTTATCTTCAATTTTCTCTTCTGTACAGCACAGATAATGAGAACAAACAAATCTGGAAGCAGTGAAAGCTAAATGAGTGAGGAGGATACTCTGCTTCTCCTTTTGTAGTAATTGCGGACTTCTCTGCCTTCTGTCCACAGTGGTTCAAGGCCATAATGCATGACCCTGGTGCTCGCTGCTGCCCTGGCCTGCACTTGGACTACAGCCCTTTTCCAGCTGTCCTCTCCACCCTGTCAGTTTCCTCTTGGGTTCATTTTGTTTTCTTCAGCTCTTGGTTGAGATAACTTATTTCACTAGAACACTTTCTATCATGCCCGAACTTTTAAAGATTTGCCCTTTCTGTTTTCCCACAGACGGCTGTGCCTGCTTCCCTTCATATGCTGGCTTGCTGTCTCCTCTTCCCCCTCAAGCACCTATCTTTGAACAGCTTTAGGGAGATAATCACATCTTCCTCTAGCTCGCATCCCCCATCCTTACTGATGGGTACAGAAGTATTTTTCTTTCCAGATGTAATACACACTGCTTCCAAAACTGTTTTCCCCTCTACTGAAAAATGCACAAGTTAAATTTTTGGAAATTAAAACTAAGACCTGTTTCTCTCACAGATGAGAGGTGCTGTAAAACGTGGGCTTACGCACCTGCGGCAGGACCGCTGCTCCTTTACTGCCACCTTCTGACGGGATGTATGTTTGCCACTGAACCCAATCGTTTTTCTGAGCCGCTTCTTTCTCAGGTGAGGACTAAGAAGTGCAACTGAGGCTGCTGGTGTCATCGCTTTAACCTGAATCTCTGTGTGTCCTCTGAGCAACTCGCCTCATGCAAAAGGCTAAGTGATGTTAAAATCTCTTCCAGGGATACTGATATGAGACCAATGCTCTTAAATGAAAACACACCATACTGTTTCAGGAAATAATTATGTTCTTGGCATTGGTTTTGTAGATGTCCCCTTAAAAATTAAGGGTTACATAATATAATCTGTAGAAAGAGAACAATTTTATTCAATTTTTTTTATTTGCTTTTATTTTGTTTTGAAGAGTAAAAACAATAGCAGAAACAAAGAGGCAGGGTAACATACAACTATATATATTATATATATATATATAATATATATTATATATATATATTATATATATATATACATACATACATAGATTTTCAAAACAGGAATAGCTCATAAACAATGGTTATTGTATATATTTATCTTGAAATCTTTTCCTCAGAATAACAGATATAGTTGTGCGAGTATGGACAAATAATTGAATATTAGCCATCCTTTTTTTTATTTTTAAATGTCTTTAATTTTTTATTCATTTTAATGAAGAAAATAATACAGCAATAAAACAGTTTCAGAAGCCTATTCAGTGTTACTTATAGGTGTCTTTTGTCAAAATCCTTTTCGCATCACAGGAGATTGAGCTCTCAGTGGCTTATCAAAGAGCATACCATAGAGCAGTCACTTCAGGAACATATAATGACTACAGCGCATGCTCGATGGCTGACCTCACAGGTGGTTTTCATAAGAGAGCATCGCCCATTGCCTCAAAGAGTTGAGAAAATGTGTGCAATGACTCAAGGTGCCAAATAATTTCTAACAATGCCTTTCTTTTTTTCCTTCTGTAGAATGATTTATTTTGGCCCAACATGACTACTTCCAAACTTTCGAAATATAAATGATATATAGAATTGTAAAATGTAGGCACATGTTAGAAATGACATAGAATCATGACTCAAAAAGTACATGTTGGAAAATATTAGTGATTTTGTTGAAAAATATATACCAAATACTATTTAAATTGAGTCAATAAATAGAAAAACACTATATAAAACCAGTGATTGTTCTTTCAGACATTTAATCAGTTTTCCTTATAGACATTTAATCAGAGACAACTGATAGGTCTCCTCTGGAATGCTTGGTAAAAAGAGGGACTATGTCTTCTGTATTTTGAAATGCTTATTTTGATGCAACTCTAGTACTACCTAGACTACATAATTGAAAATGATCAATGCTCTTTAATGTTTTAGTAACTTCCTTGTATATACTGTCTTCCTATCTAATGTGATTAGCTTTAACTATAAAAGATAGGCATACTATTACAAACCACATTTATTTTTTCTTTCTTTCTTTCTTTCTTTCTTTCTTTCTTTCTTTCTTTCTTTCTTTCTTTCCTTCTTTCTTCCTTTCCTTTCATTTCTTTTTTTTGTATTTAGTACAGGATCTACAGGGTCTCACTACACAGATCAGACTCATAATGATTCTCCTGTTTTCAGCCGCCCAAGTGCTGGGATTACACGCATGCATGCACCACTACATCCAGTCTCAGTCACCCTCTCTGCATGTCCCTGGTGGCAAGGCTGGCAGGACACACTGGGGATCAAATCCCCATTGCTGCACTTGCCTAACTAGGCACTTTAATCTGCTGAGTTATCTAGCCTGCCCTACAAACCATATTTCTTATAGACTGTATATATAAAGTTTTATCACATATAAAACCTGTTCTCATTATTGTTTGATTTATGTTTGAAAATGAAATTATAATGTACTATAATATAGGAGCAAATATATAGGAAAAAATATATATATATATTTTTAGAGTTAAGTCCATTATTATTTCCTATTGCTATGTTATAAATCAGCTGATCACAATGATTGAGGCCAGAAGAATAAGGTGATTGTTATCCTTGTCATTCTGGAGCTGGGCCTGGCGTTCAGCCTAGGAATTCAAAGTCTACGGCGCATGCAGTTCAGATAGGGAGATGGGAGCCAAATTCCACTGTTTCTGGGGCCTTGATGTTCGTCACAGCTGAAAGCTGCATGTGGGCATGACCCAGGACAACGTGCTTGGCCTTCATGTGCAGCTCTGGCATTCTAGGCTTTCTTCACGCATCCCGCTATTCACTCAGTGAGCGTTTATATGGGTCTGGGCGTGACACAGGTGCCACTTCCCAGTATAACAGCTGTCAGTGCATTTGATGACTGTGTGTTAGAACTACCAGTGCTATTCTTCTAGCCGCATGTTACAGAAATGTCTAATACACACCAGAAACTCCAAGGAGACTCAAGAACTCTTGCCTCAAACTAGCATGCCTTGAAGGAGTTGGGCTCAAGCTGTGTGTGAACAGTTTTATGTTTCATGCCCAGTTCTAGGTGCACTGGGGGGTCCGCTTCCCCACATGCCGATTCTGAGTGCACCTCCTTGTTATGGGTTCTCAACATAGAAATGAGTCCAGAACCCAATATTCAAGTTTAATGAGCCTCTTATTACCGGTCCCAGGACCCCTTGACCATACTCATGCAGGAACGGACAAACAGCGAGGGACCTTAGAAGTATAGAGGTTTTTAAAGCTGAAAATAGCATCCTGTTTGGCAAACAAATTTGTCATTTAACACAGAACAGTACCTTTAGGGACAGCTTGACCATTACTCAGCATACATTCTTTTTTTTTTTTTTTTTTAATATGGAACGCTTCACGAGTTTGTGTGTCATCCTTGTGCAGGGGCCATGCTAATCTTCTCTGTATCGTTCCAATTTTAGTATATGTGCTGCCGAAGCAAGCACAGCATACATTCTTTGGGGAGCACCCTTTAGTTCTCTTTTACTGTTCGTCTGCATATGTGTGGTCTTGACTACCACAGCCATGCTTTCATTTGTTTAGCAACACCTTAGTTATTTTTTAAAAGATATTTTGTTTTGTTTTGTATTGTTTTATTTTATTTTATTTTATTTTGTGGTTCCAGGGATTGAACTCAGGACCTTACACTTGCCAGGCAGGTACTTATGCAGCTGAGCTATATCCCCAGCCCTTAGTTATTTTATACAGTTAGAGACATTTCAACCTTTACTTTGATTTGTTTTGTAGGCCTGTTCTGAGAGCTCAGTCTATTGATGATCACAAGGAAGCCTCCTTGTGATCCTTTAGAGGGAAGCAGGTTCACAGAAAGTTGAGCAGAGTAATTTTTTCACATTAGTTTCGCATTAACTCATCACACTCCTCTATAAAAAGAACTGCGAACTAAAGGAGCAAATGCTTCGCCCTGCTACAGCCAGCTGTGGAGTGTTTAGAAAGGCGTAGACTTGGGGGATGCGATTCTCACACAAGCGGTCACAGACTCAGAAAATGTTGCCAGGTATAGTTGGGTGTGCGTAGCAAAGTCCCCAATTAGGGCTCAGTTCTGCTGCTTGGTGCTGATGCTGCGAGGCTCTGGGCTCTGTCCTCTGGGCTTTGGAGCTGTCCACTGATGCATCTTTCCTTTCTTCTAAATTCAGTGTTCACTACTAAGTGGTCCCCGCATCCAGCTTTCTAAATTGAGCATAGCAAGGGTTACTAGGACTGTTTTCATGGTTTTTTTAATTATTTATTTATTATTTTATGTATTTTGTACAGGCTCCCACTATGCAGCTTTAATTCCTAATAATCCTCCTTTCATTAGCCTCCCCACTGCTGGGATTACAGGCATGCACCATCACACTAGGTCTTGGTAGCTGGCTCAGCACAGCCAGCGCGGTATGCCAGCACAGCATGTGCTGCTGGGGGTCGAAGCCTGGTCACTGTGCTTGCCTAAGCAGCCACTTAGTCCCCTGAGCTCTTTCGCTGGTCCTTGCTTTTGTATTTTATTGTCTGCCTTCGCACAATCCGGTAGTAATGCTACCAAAAACAAATAACAGAAAAATGTGCTTTTGAGAACTCCTAAGAATGCTTTGAATACTCTAAAAGAAAGGCCATGACCACAATTTTCAGGACAAATCCTTTTCTACTATGAGTTTCCTCGGAGATTCCTATGGGATCGCATGCTATCCCTGAAGCATTAAGGTGTCGTAGGGTGTGTCTCCTAGGCAAGGCTTAAACACCCTTAGGTCTGTCAATGGTTCCATGAAAGATCACACAAGACACTTGTGCTATTTTAATTACAATATTCTAACCCTGGATGTAATTGTGACCTCCAGCCTTTCTGCTCCAGGGAGGAGAGAATGAGAAACTTCCACTTTTGTGTACAGCATACTCTGCCTGTGATCACCAGTCCACTCTTCAGCTCATTCTTCGGCTCCCACACTTTCCCATATGCTGGAGGAGGACAGCAGGCAGCACTTTCAGTATTTTCTTTCCAGAAATCCTCCTAGCTCATGCATCAAATCATTTAGGAATAATTTATTTTTCTTGCATTTCTTCAAGATAATGCTATGAAATTTCTACCATCCCATAAAAAAGTCTTCTTTCTTTTAGTTTTGCAATGTTCTCCTCCCTTAAACCTCTCAGCAACTACTCCCTCAAGCTTCTCAGTGGTATTTTTATGTCCTTTAGATTTTCCCACTCCTTTCATGGTTTTTAACTTCAGTTGAAGAGTTTTATTTTTCAATTAGTTCCACTGGCTCAAAGCCCATGTTGCATAATTTAGGATGCTGCAATTGTATAAACTTTTAAGCATTGAAATGCATTCCAGTTATCCTTTGCTACATAGTAATTCAACCCAAATATTCATCAAAAATTGCTCCTATTTATTTCCTGTGGTTCTGGGTAATTTATTTCCTGTAATCTAACATCGGTAGCTCTTGATCCAATATCCTTCTCTTTTCTTTTATAGTTTTCAGAGACAGGTTCTCACTATGTAGCTCAGACCAGACTGGAACTCATTATATAGCCCAGGATAGCCTCAAGCGAGAAGAGACTCCCCTTCCTCAGTTTCCGGGTGCTGCTGACGTGACAGGGGTATGACCCCACACCCAGGCTAAGGTCTTTCATGTGGCTGTAGTTCATTCAGTGGCTGGCACTAGATTTATCCAGAAGACTTTCTCCTTTGTATAATTGCCAATACTGACTGCTGGCTATTACTTCTGAGGTTGCTATCTAGAATAATAATAACTTCCTAATCATATTTTATTAATTATGTTTACATATGTAATGAACATAAAGGCTAGGTTTTTCCCATTTCATGATGGTATTATTTCAAAAGCAGATGCTTAAGGGGCAAAAAGTAAAACTGATTTTGAGAAAAGGCAGTGCAAGCAGTCTTTGCGATAGTTTATTGATACCTTGGCCCTCAGTTACCAGGAATGGTGGAACAAGCCCAACTGAAGTGGGAGCAAGTGGCGAAAATGAGTTGCCGGCACATGTGAGGTTAGGGCCAGGTATCTCAGCCCAGCTGGTTCTGAGGTAGGACCTGGGTGTGTGGGTCCCCACAGTGCAAATGGAACTGTTAGTGCTGTATTCACAAGGACTGATTGAGGTGGAAAGAAAAGCAGTGCTGGGGCTGCGGGGATAGGGTGGCAGTCTAAGTGCCGGCTAAGCACAAGCACCCTGGTTCAATCCCCAGCACCACATGTAGTGCCAGCCCTGTGTTGGGCTGGCTACCAACACAAGGTGTCAAAGAGAACAACTGAAATCCCAGCACTGGGGAAGCTTAGACAGGAGGATCACGATGAGTCTGAGCTGCATAGTAAAGACCCTGTACCAAATAAATAAATACAGAAATAATTTTTTAAAAATCATTGCTCAGTGAAAATGAATATCCTAAGTAGAGCATCTCTCAAACTGAATGGCAGAATTTGCTGTACAATTCACTCTTTTCTAGGGGTCTTCTGTATTTTCTGTTATGAAGTTTCAAACATACTCTTCCTCTCAATTTGATTGTATGTTGTTTTGCTTCAATGTTAAGCAAAAATCTTTAATTGAAAATATTAATTACATTTGCTTCTAGTGAGTTATAATTATTACTTTAGAATCATTAAGTCCAGACTTTACTACCAATTATTCACAATTTTCTTCCTGATCTATTACATAAATCTCCATTAGCAATGGAGACATGAATTCTTATTAAAAGGATGTTCTCTAAGTGAATAAAGAAATATAATATGGGCCCATACCTAGTGTCACAAATTCCATAAAAAATAAGTAAATGAGGGGTTTCCCAGATAGCTCATCAGACTAAGCACTTGCTTAGATGAGCACAGCGAGCAGGGTTTGAATCCCTGCACAACATGTCACATTGGCCTCGCCCCCAGTTGCTAGACAGGGTGTGGAGGTGCACACCAGTTATCCCAGTGCTGGGAGGCTGAAAACAGGAGCATCACTACGAGTCTGAGCTATGTAGTTAGTGTCTGTAGCAAATACCCAAATTAAAGATAGTAATAATAGTAAATAAACGGATTGAAATGAAAACTTGGTATATAAAATAACGTATAAGTGTAATTCTGTAACTTCTTTCTTAAAGAGGTCTTAAAATATGTCAGATCACATAAAATAGTTTTCCGTGAGTAGGTCTTAAAATATGTCAGATCACATAAAATAGTTTTCCGTGAGTGCTGTGACATTTCTTGCTAGTTTATGCTGTATCTTATCTTTCTAAATCAATAACTGCACTTTATAACGACAAAGCATGAGAGACACTATTTCTGTACATTAAAAATCTGAAAACCAAAAACAAGAGGGAACACAAAAAGACTCCTCTAAAATGGGAAAAATTATCAACGTAATGTCCATTTGATAAATTAGAAAGGCAAATGAGCAATTCCTAGAGGATCAGTAGGCAGTCAAGTAGGCCAGTGCAACAGTTTCTCATCCTGACTGGCACAGGAGTGCGGAAGTTGTGGAAACTCACACATTACTTCTGATTTTTGTCTCTTTTTCAGCCAAAAATACAAAATAAAATTAGCACCCAGTTTAGTTATACTTGGCATATACATTGCACGACACAAAATTCTGTTAGAAAAGAAAACGTCGTACTCTGCAGTAGAGTTATGTTGCAAAGAATATCACCACTGAAGTGGCCGTACACAACAGAACTTGGGAATGCAAAGCGAAGAGGAGACTGACCCCTGACTACATGGAACATGGTACAAAAGGCTGTCGTCTGAGAAGTGTGCAAAGGAGAGACGAAGGCGGGAACACCGCCAGGTGAGGCGCTGTACTGGTCCATACACTGTGTCACCTTGAGAAGTTTAGAAGTCTAATTAAGTGGAGAGTGAGGATTCTTACTGTGTAAACATCCTCATCCTATGCCAGAGGAGGGCGTGGACATTGAATGAGTGCAACCCACCCAGCCCCTGGGTAGATTGTTTACAATGTAAGGAGGGGAGAGGGGCTGGCTAGAGGCTACAGCAGCCGCCCTTCCCCTTGCTCCTCGCTGTTTTCTGCTGCCATGAACTGCTGCCCTCTGCCATGTGCCACTCTGCCTGGGAGCCAGCCAAGTACAGTCTGCAACCTCCACAAACTATGAACTAAATAAACCTCTTCCTTCCTTAAATTTGAGTGTCAGATATTGTGTCCCAGAATGAGTGTAAAGTACCTGGGATAGGGACAAAATATTTTTCTGAAGGAATGTGAATAAATCAATATAGACCCATCAGTCTTGAGTTGTACTAAGAGTGGAATTGTGAGAAGTTAGTTTTCTGAAAAAATACGTTCTTTGTTTAACTGAGAAGTAAGACCTTATGTTGTTATTTTTTATTTTTATTGGCCCATGTTTATTAAACATAATGATCACATCTATCATGGGGAATGTATACTTGTATATAATATATTATAATTCATTTTTCCCATTCCTGATCCCCCTTTTAAACCTTCTTCCCCTCCTCATTTAATTTATAATAGCTCTGCTGCTTTTGTTTCTTTCAGTTATCTATTTTTTAATGTAGTTAGTTCAGGTCTCACTATACAGATCAGACTTGTAGTATTCGTTCTGTTTTCAGCCTCCCAAGTGCTGGGAGTTTAAGTGTACATCACCATGCCCTGTCTCCACTATCTAATTTGAATATCTTTTCCCTCCCTTCTTTCCCATCCTCCCCTACCATGTTCTCCATTACTACCTCTCCTCCAGTTTTCTCCTCATTTACCCTTTTTGTTTCCTTCTATCCTTATAAGAACTTTTGGCAGCCCTACTGATTGTCATAGCTTTTGCTTGAGTCATGTTATTGGGCAAACAACTAGGAAGAACTCTCCTAAGGAACCCATTCAGTTCTCTGCAGAATAACATGGACTGTTCTTTGGCAAAGCCCACCTGCTTGGAACTCAGGGTACCCCCAATTCTAGCCAGTCATTGGTTGTTTCTTCTTTGTCTGTAGACACGAAGAGTCTACAAATCTATGATTGTTTTCTTGATGGATGAAAGAGTCTGTGGACTTCCAGTTCAAGGCTGAGATTGTGGGAATAGGCAGTTTTGAAAGGTGAACATTAGGTAAATAATAATGGCATTCTTTCCCTATTTTCTTCTTGATTCTTGAAGATGCTTATTGTACCTACAGCAAGATTGAGGGCGATGCTATGTATATCCAGTGGAGCACCACCCATGCCCACCAGCTGCTCCTTCCTAGCCTTCTGTCATCTGATTCTTACATAGCAATCAACAACAATGAAAAAGTTCCAGCAAGCCAGGTCCCTTAGGATATTGGGTCGAAGTGACAGCATGATCTCAAATCTGCAAATAAAGTACTACGTGTTGGGTGATGCATTCCTTCCACGTAAATTTGTCTCCATCTGACTTCTGTCTTTTACACTGGCACCCTTAAACTCTCCTAACATTTTTTTCCAGTCATTCTGATCCAATATGACTAAACCTTTACCTTGTTAATATTATGATGCATTTATCTTAGTGCAGGCCTTGTATTCTTATATTTCTGTTCTGATTCTCTTCTCTTCTCTTGTGTCTGTCTCTCTCTGTCTTTCTCTTTGTCTATCTGTCTCTCTGTTTCTCTGTGTCTCTCTCTATCTGTCTCTGTCCCCCAACAATCCCTAGGAATATGTTCTTGCTTTTAACCTACAGCTTCATGTCATAACCACATGTCCTCTTTTACTATATCAGGATTTCACAACATTCTACCAAAACCATTACTTTAGTTCAAGAGTCAGCAAACTCTTTCTATGAAAAGGCTGATGGCTAGTGCTAGGTTTTCCAGACCCATATTTTAATTCAACTGCTCAATTCTGCCATTACAAAGAATCCATGCATATGCAAATGAATGTGAACAATACTTTCTCTTTTTCTTGCAAAAAAAAGTACATTCTTTCCAAAGACAGATATTTGGCGAGATTTGGGAAAGGAGAGCCTGCTTTTGCTTTAGTGTAATAATGTGGTTGGCGGAGCTCTTAATTGGAGTTACCATCTAATACCTTCAGGCCTAGGATTGGTGTCCATTGTATCTACTTTGTGAGAGAAAACACTTTTAAGAATCTAGGAATCAACATTGCGAAGGATCCTGGCTTCCTGTGGGCTCTTGGTAGACATTCCAAACAGACTCTGCTCCTTCCTGCACCTCTCTAAATTTGTCAGACACTCAGGCAGCAGTTGTCTCCGGGTGCGGTGATGAGCCACAGCAGCATGTGTGCTACAAACTGCTAATTTCTCAAAAGCTCGGCTTCTGTTTGCCTTTATACTCAAGTCTGGTTTCATAACTTCTGAGGTCCATGCAAAACACCGGCAAAGGCACTGATTAAATCACTGGAACAGAAACGTTGGTTTGCTTTGTTGTATTCTGCAGCCTACTTTTAAACTTCCATGGATTTTTTTGTATTTTCTATTAATTATCGTATTTTCTTGGGCATAAGGAACATTGTAGCACTGACATAGGTTCCCACGGGTGCCCGGAATTCTGGCCATCTAGGAGGTAATCCCAACTCGGCATGCCAACACCTGTGCCCTATAAAGGGCTGAGGTTGGCAGCAGCCCCAGGCAGGGACCAGCAAATGGTGACCTATGATGCATCACAGGAATGAGGAAAAGCAATAAAAAGAGGGAGTGGGTGTGCGCTCTGCAGCTCCACCCCCTGGTCTGCACTCTGCTGCCCAAAGGGATGTCACTGACATCACAGATCAGAGAAAAGATACTTGTGGCTCCATAGCATGGGGACTGACAGTTACCTCTCCACCCCAGGGCCTCTGCTCACACAGGAGTATGTCCCTCGGTTCACCCTGTCTCTATTCCGTCTTTCTATACAATAATCAATGATAAATTAGAGGCTTGGAGACCATTGAAAATCATGGGTTGGAAGTTTTTCTTTGTTTCATCATGAAAAACAATACATTTAAGGCTCATCACATGAATGGGTAGCCCAATTCCCAGTTCTCATTCCTAAACACTTGCTTCCCCAGGTTGCACCTGTACGAGGGCTGTCACAGGGAGGTTTGACAAGGAAAAGACCATGCACTAGAAAGAGTGAACATCAGTTCAAGGAAAAGACTGTTTACAAGGGTGTGGGCAAGGTACATGGAAAAACAGGTGTGGCTTAAGTGCCTTGGAGTTAACTGGGCTGAAAACTATTCTAACCTTAAGGAGATTCTTTCTGAAAAAATAGAGGTCAGTTATAGTTTAGACCAGCAGAGAGCTGTGGCATCCATGACAGAAACTCAGCCAAGGTCAACCACATGCACAAGGCAGGGAGGAGGAAGCTGGGGGAACTTTCTTGTCTGCTAGCCAGTGCATTCCACATGGTATTGTTGAAGTGGAGAATGTTTTGAAGGCATAGAACATGAAAAGTGGTAGTAAAGTGGGAATAAGGAAAACTAAGACGCCGGGAGACTTGTGCACTTATGCACATGCTGCTGTGTACGAAAACTGCCTTCCCAGGCACCGTCACCACTGAGTTAGACACAGTGTATAATTTTGTGGATTGAACACCCTGAAGTTTTAGACGTCTGGTATCATGCCAACAATAGTTCCCAACTAATTTTCACATTTTGCCAATCAAAGAAACAATCTCAACCTGAGAACTATTCTGGCCCATAGGTTGAAGCTTATCTTGACAGTCTGAACTGCAGGAATGGAGTCACTTGCCTGGGGTGATACTCTGTACTTTCTTCCTCATAACAGTGTTGTCAGCAATTGTACAGCAATCACACTTTCATGAAAATTGGACCTTGAGTCAGAGCAATTCACGGAAATTCTCCCAGCAGCACCTGTGAGCTGACAGGGACAGTGAGCCCCAGCCTGGCCCATTCCACCTTATACTGCATAACTCTGGATAACACAAGAACAAAGACAAAAATAGGAAATGTTGGGAGTAAAGAGACTTTGATGGATATCTTACAGAAGACGGGTCATGACTACTCAGTGGGAAAATATGTGATACTCAGGTCGAGAAAACGTGACATTCAAATGGAAGATGACTTTAAATTCTAGTAACACGAGTTTATATGAATTCATTAGTTTTTCCTTGATATCTACTGTGTGTTTAACAATTAATTTTGGTTTACGCAGTAGCACATGCAAAGCATACAGATTGTGCTTAAAATAATATGCATTTCTGCTTAAAATATTATGAAGTAGAACCTTTCATTACAATTCTTTTATAATTTTCTTTTATGTCAGAGTAAATTGTAAAATATTGAAAAAAGTACAGAATGGTAAATGCAACTACCATTAGCATAATAGTTTAATGCATTTCAGTATTATTACTGTACACAATTACAGATACTACGCTCTTATGTCAATGAAACCTCATTAGGTTTACTAATATCAGCACTATCACAAGTCTTACTAATGCGGTCCAGTACATTACAGTGGCCACAGGAGCACTAGGTAAGAAGAACTTTACTAGTTTCATTACAGTCCTGTGAAGTGACCAATGTATATGTGGCCTATTAACAACAGAAATATTGTTAGGCAGCACATAGTACTAAGTGCCTTCCATACTTCTAAGCATTACAGGGAGGTTGACCTCTTCACCACCCCTACTTTTACTGTCTTATTACTCAAGAAATACACATGTGCATGTGTGCGTACACACACACACAGAGAGAGACACACTCAGTTTCCAAAGTGATTCTGCCTTTCAGCTTTGCATTGCAATGACAAAATACCTGAGGCATGAAACACATTTGAGGAAAAAAAATTAAAAATAAAAAAAAATGAAAGACATTTGGGGGAGGAAGGGCTGAGTAGGATCAGGATTTCAGAGGTTTCTGTCCATAATTGGCTATTTGCACTGCTTTTAGCCCTGTGATGAATGAGGGAAATCATGGTGGGAACGCATGGGGGAGGAAAGCTCCTCACTCAGCAGCCAAGAACACAGGAAGCAGGGCTGGGGACAAAGCTGCCCCCTACAGAGTCCCCACCCTGACTCGCACCCCCTCCATGCAAGCTGCATCCCTGCCACGTCCCTGAGCCTTGAACTCAGCGGTACAGTCATCCATAGGTCAGGTTGATGCCCAGGACTCAGTTATCTTCCGAAAGCCCCACTTCTGAACTCATGAGCCTTTGGGGACATTTCTTTCTTATTGAAATCATAATTTTGTGCCACTGAGACCAAAATATATTGTCCCCAGTTCACCATGCAGATTAGACTCAGCCCCTCTTTGAGAGGCCCCAAAGCGTCAGTGGTTCCAGCATCTCTTCAGAGTTCCAGTCCAGAGGCTCCTCAGAGACTCAAGGCAGACTCTGTACTGGAAAGGCCAAAAGCCATCCACACACAATCAAGAAGAAATCGACAGGCATGTTTCCCGTCCACAAAAGAGGGAGAATATGAAAGAAAGAAGACAAATAAAAATGAAGGAAGGGATCAAAGCAAGATCTATACCTGATGGAACACACATTGAATCTTGCAGCTTCACAGGGGGCCCCCTGGGTCACACAGAGGCCATGCAGTGTGAGCTTCAACAGCCTTGAACTGCCCAGCCTCCACAGCCTTCAGGGCTGCAGCCACAGGGGCTCTCCATGGATGGCTCCTTTCCCTTCTTGCAGCTCTCCCAGGAAAACCTTCCACGTTTCTAGCCTCGCTATCCCTGGAGTCCCCACTGGGGCTTCGGCTTCCCTTCTGCCAACCTGCCTCTCCCTCCCTGCAGCTGCCTGTGGGAATGCTGCCTTGTCAAGAACACCCAGCCATCCCTGCCTGCTCTCCAGTCTGAGCAGAAGTTCCTGTTCCTTTCATATGTTACACTGTGCATGATTCAAGACCTTTCTTCTTGGTGTGTGTAGTTGCCAAGCCTTTGATGGCCTCTTCTATATGTGTCTGTCTTTCAAGACCAAACTGCAAGATCTTTAAGTCTTTTACTTTCTGTTTGCTCATGATTCTCCTGGCGAATTCTGACCCTAGGCACTCAGTAACTGTGCAGCAGCACTAATGTCATGTTCAGTTGGACTTTTTTCCAGTGGCCCTCGACAAAGTGCACCAGCCTGGTCAAAAGGTAGACAAGCTATTTGCCAGGTGTTAAATGAATGGCATCTAGCCCAGCTCACAAGACAGTCCTCATTTTCCTCTGAAACATCAATAGCCTGCATTGTCCCAATTCCAACCAGCATTGTGGTCTTGCAAGGTACCATCAGAATCAATGCTGCTTTCAAGTATTCTAAGCCTTTTCCTACCTGAATCTTCAGACTTTGCCAAACACCTATTGCAAACAGTGCTGCAGTGCTCAGAAACATATAGTTCAGGTATGTTCATAAAAATGACCTTGCAGTTGGCCTAGCATTCTGGGTTAGTTTCGTATTTCTGTGACAAAATAATTGAGGATAACAATGTCAAGTAGCCAAAGTTTATTTTGGTTCAAGACTTCAGACTTCAGACATTTTAGTTCACATTCAGGTGTCTGGTGTCTGTATTTTTGTAAACCTATGGTGAAGCAGGACACCATGGGAGAAGGATGCTGAGGAGGAGGGACCAAGAAAGCTGTGCACACCAGGGCAGTCGGGAAGGGGAGGTGGTGGGAGCGCAGGGAGCCATACATAGAGAGACAGAGAAAGAGATAGAAGAGAGGAGGAAGGTAGGGGAGTGGAGGAGAAGGAAGGGGTATGAAGGAAAAAGAGGAGAGGAGAGCAGAGCAGAGGAGAGCAGAGCAGAGCAGAGGAGAGGAGAGGAGAGGAGAGGAGAGGAGAGGAGAGCAGAGCAGAGGAGAGCAGAGGAGAGCAGAGGAGAGGACAGCAGAGGAGGCAAGAAGCAAGGAACCATGTGTGGCCTGCCAAGCTGTATGGCAGGATGCACTGCATCCAGTTAAGCCCACTGGACAATGAATTTATTGATGGAGCGATACGCTGATGAGTTCACACTCTCCTGTCCCAATAACTTCCTAAAATCCTTACCTCTAAACATGTGAGCCTTTTTCTCACAAACATACGCTGGATGCCAGTGAGATCAGAGCAATCTCAGTGTTAATTTATACATTACAACTGCCTAGGGAGCAATCAGTTCACAGTCATGCAAAATTTAAGGCAATGAAAACAGGGTTTCCAGCTCTTTCTGCTGCAGAGCATCACAGAAGAGATAATCAGCAGCAACTGCCAAGATAAGATTGGCAAAGGCAAGGATGGAAGGGGCTGGGATGCTCTGTGATGGATGCGTGAAGAAAGAGATTCCTGACAGCCAAGAAAGAGTCTCTGCTTACCTCCCTGGTGTGTTCCTAAAGGATCAGAGTAAACTGCAGCTGTGCAGTCCCCCGAGCTTGCCATTCTGTGCAGCTGGGGCCTCAAGGAGTTCCCCTGGGTCCTTGGCTGGGCAGTGTCACTTCTGTTGTCATGCAGTCTCTAGCCAACTGCGCTGTGACCAGCAGAAGTTTTGTCATAAATTATTTTGATCCTGAAAGGGACCATTCTGGAGCAAGGACTTCATCCTCAGTGCTGGCGCTTCAGGTTTGTGAGGTATGAGGGTCTGACCCTTCTGCTAATGCTGGCAAGTGTCTGTCTGACATGAAGACTCCCTTTTGTGCTTACAGACACTCACAGGAAGACTTCTCTGAGTTGGCATCCAGATGGCCCTAA
The DNA here is from genome assembly GCA_004027165.1 of Ctenomys sociabilis. Classification (NCBI taxonomy): domain Eukaryota; kingdom Metazoa; phylum Chordata; class Mammalia; order Rodentia; family Ctenomyidae; genus Ctenomys; species Ctenomys sociabilis. The sequence continues at coordinate 18,544 of PVKA01033659.1, forward strand.
CACAAATCACATTCCACTTTTTATTCATTCTCTCATATAAATTGTTCTTTTCCACCGAAATCAAGAATCCTTGCTACATGCAAATTTAAAAGTGAAGCCAGTATCTATCGTACTTTTCAGATTTTATTTTGTCTTTCAGGTTCTTATACCTGCGATGAGGGAAAGAAAAGAAAATAAGAAAAGGAAGGAAAAAATATATGCATATACACAGAATAGCTTGGATAATTATACCGCTGATTTCTGCCAGTCTATTAAAATGAGCAGTTAATGCTTCATTTTTTTCTCTCTCCTTTTTATTTTTTTTAATTTTTGACCAATTTTTCATGCTTTTATTTGGTAATCTAAGCAACTAATTTGAGGACAACAATATGCAACATAACAACCATCACTGAATGCCTATCTTATTTAGAGAAATTTTGTAATGTTTCTGATTTTTGTTTTTCCTATTTTCATTCCTTTTCAAAAGTAAAAAATGTGAAGAAAAAAAAATCAAGCTAATCTTTTTAAGAAAAGTGAGGCCAATGTAGTAATATCTGAACACAGTCTCACTTGATTTCTTTAGTGTAATCTTATTTTACTTTAAGTGACTATTAGGACTCAAGACTGAATAATGAACCGTGAAGAACTTGGAAAACAGAAAACTACACTTAAAATGCAATAGGACAGTGCTTTCAAACCAGTTATAACATTTTAAGCTGCAAATAGAGTGTAAAATAAAAAAATTACATGGAACTGAAACATCAATATTTTTAACAAATGAATAATCTCTGAATAATGTTGAATATAATTTCTCTTGAATTTCTATGCATTTTGCTCAAACAATGCTTTTGGATAGAAAGATCGCCTCTATTGAAATACTGGCAGTCCAAGGGAAGACAGCAGTTGACTGTATTATCTAGAATCAATTGCTAAGATGATTAATTCTTTGCCATATTTTTGCAGATGTGAGATCCCCACTGTTCTATCACCCATATTGTCAAGATTCTCAGCCCTGCACCATGAATGTGGGTGTCTGTAATAAACAATAGAAGGGAATTCTTGTGGCCCATTGTAGCCAAATCAGTGCAGGAAAAGAATTGCTGCTAATAGTGTTTAGAAAATATGTCATGTGTGCATCTTATACTATGAGTAACTACTAGAAAGACAAAAATATGCAATGTATTAATTATTGTAATTGTCTTATTAACCTGTTTTGAAACTATCTCATTGCTACTTCTTTCTCAATAAAATTAATTTTAACAAAGAAAAGAAAAGATTTGCTTTTCTTTTTAATTTTTAATGCTTGAAACTAGCTTTAGCCCAGCTAAACTCTGGAAGGGCTGTATTTAATAGTCCAGGATGCTCTGAAGAACAATCCACCAAAATGCAGTTTTCTAAGATCTACTCTAAAATTTCTAAACCAGAAGTTCTAAAAGAACTTCTGAGGGGGCCAGCCAGATAGCTCAGCATATTAAAGCACCTCCTGAGGTCCACTCAGGGACCAGGGTTCCATCCCTGGCATGCTGTGCTGGCCCCACCCCCAGAGAGCACTGGTGATTGAAACTGGGGGTGGTGGCGGGAGCCTGTAATCCTAGCATTTTGGAGGCTGAAAACAGGAGGATCACTATGAGTCACATCGTGTGAGACTCTGTAGACCCTGCACTGAATGCATTTAAGAAAAGAATAACACTGAGGATAAGAAATGCATATTCCCAAAAGAATTTCTGTACACTAATGTTTAGGGAATACTGAACCTTAAATAATAATAATGGCAGCAGATCTAATCAGAGAATAAACAAATTCATTCTGGAATTTCCTCTTTAACTTATAATCTCTAATTTGCCATGATATAAATGTCCTTGTATCACTTCAAGGTCACTGATACTTTTGTTTTGTTTTGGTTTGTTTTCAGCACTCACAGAATGCTGAGTTCGAATTCTCATGAACTCTAAGTAACTAAATCTGCACCAGTAAATCCAGTATTTACTGACCATCCACAGCTATTGAACCCTGAAAATGTGGCTAGAAAGACAGAGAAACAGGATTTCTTATTTTATTTCATTTAGTTGATTTAAGTATAATTTTATGAACCATTATATCCTAAACAACTTGGAAAACTGTAAGTGTGCTTAAATCAATTTGAAGTTAAGAATTTGTTTTCTCAAGTGCTAATTTGATGTACTCTTAAATCAACGCTCTGATGGAAATTTAGCATTCACATGTTTTGCAACTTAAACATATGCAGCAAATCTCAAAAGCTACTAGTATATAAAAAGGAATGCAAAATATCTCAATAATTTTTCTTTTCACAGCTAAAATATGAGAGAAAGAGAGAGAGAGAATGTGAGAGAAAGCTAAGCTAAATTACTACACTCAACTTGAGTTGTTTATATGGTCCCATTCTATTTCTGCTGAAATAACTCGCTCCATCCTAGCATGAAAGTAGGAAGCAGATATCATGTGTGAGCAGAGACACACCTAACTTGTAGTGATAGACACTACAAGTGTCTTTTCATAAAAGCCTAGAGATGTGGGAAAATCAAAAGCAAAACGACAAACTGCCTGGGCCTGGTAGAAAGGAAAATTGAACCCACTAATTTTCCCTAACTCATGTTTTAATGTAGAAGTGAGGCTTGTAGAAGCAGCTATACCAGCTTTCTGGTTCCCTACCATTTAAGAATGTGTGCTGCTTGTTCAAGAATATACAACTTGTCATTGTCTGAAATGCAGTGTCGAAGTAGAAGAGAGCACAACATTCTTCCCAGAGCAAGGTGCACAGGGTAGTCCCATAGCTCAGAGTCAATGTTAGTAAAGGCTAACATTCTTAAATGATGCTCATGAAGCATCTTCCAAGTTGTTCTTCAGCTTTGCACATGGGCATTGGTAAGAATAGGCAGAAGGCACAAAGAGAAGATGGACGAGGGTTGATGAAGGAAAACACCCAGTAAAGTAATCTCAGCATGTGATAAGATCAAGTGTTTCTCCTCTTAGTCTGCAAACTCTACCATGCTCACCTCTTCTATTTCACCTCCTGATCAGTCCAGTTCTATAGCTATTAGGGCCACACAAGGCCATAGGCCAAGAGGGTAGAGGCCAGGGTGCCCAAAGCAGCACATTAGGGCCCACAGAGAAAGGGAAGATGTGTGGGTTGGAAGCCCAGCAGAGCAAGCTGAGACATGCACAGAGTGATCTAGAGTGGCACCCACATAGGATGGTACAGGCGGCCTACTGTAGAGAGCCCCTACCTTCTCTAGGTGAGCAGACTCCTGTCAGTGACATCTCTGGGACAGAACTATATGCCATGCTTGGACACAAGTGGGCACTGGGAGTGACCAGGCTGATGGAGCAGTGGGACAAAGAAGGTAAATACACGGAAGGGAGTCCTATGACCACAGGGGTAGCTATAGGTATAACTGAGGCTAGGGGCAGAGAGTGCAGTGGATAGCATGCATGAGCAAAGAGGTCAAAGAGGGGTGCTGCATGGTCACATGAGAAGCTATGAATGGAAACTCCAGTTTGCGGCAAGCTCAGGGCTCTTACAGACACAGCAAAGAACATGGTGACCCAATGTGAGGAGGGACCCAAGGTGTAGAGCAAGAGAACAGAAGGATCCAAAGACTAACACCTAAGGGTCATGGAACTTGAGATGTCCATGACAACTCAAGCACAAAGAGATGTGATAAAAATAAGTCAGAACACCAGGTTAATAAAGTTAGATGGATGAATAAATTTACAGGGATAGTTTTGAAATCCCTCCTTCACCAGACACTTATTAGTGGCAAGGGACAGAAAGAGGCTGCCCGACCCAGCTCAGAGCCATGCAGGCCAGAAGCCAGGGTTGACTTTCAGCATCATAACAGGTGCATCGAAGAAGAAAAAGAGGAAGACTGAGGATGCTTGCACAGGCGTGACAACGGATGCCTGTGAGAGTACAAACTGCCATAAACTATAGACCCCTGTTTTGTGGCACATGCTGTGCCATACCTTCCCTGTGCTGCCAGCCCATGTTCCTGCTACCACCATTGTAGCATCATTTCACAGCTGCCTACTTGTTGGCTCATCTTCCCAACAACACTAAGAGCTTAAGGGAAGAAATCTCTTCTATATATGCACTGGGAGCAAAGTTGATGTGTAGTAATGTATACGTCTTACAGAATGTAATTATAGGCTTAAGAGATAGCTCAGTGCCCTGACTACCTACCTGGCAAGCTCAAGGTCCTGAGTTCAATTCCTGGTACAAAAAAAAAGTAGATAATTATGTTTAGTAATCTGAGCAACTACTTTGAAGATAACAATATGCAATACAATAACCATTGTTAATTTTCTATCATCTTTTTTGAAGTTCTGTGTCATTTTTCTTGGCTTATTTATTCTCTTTAAAATAAAAAAAAATGTAGTTTTGCAGTTTGGGGGTAAAATTACCATGTTGTGACAAATAAGCACATTTAAAACATAGTTTGAAAGGTCACTGTGTCTTGGAAATTATTGAAGGAAGTATGACTAGGTTCAATATTTGATGGAGTTGATTTTAAACCGCAAGCAGGATTATAGTTGAGGGCATTCTACAGGCACAACATTGTTTTAGACTCTGCATGTGTAATTTAAAAGATCGGTTCTTTTTAGCTAATTTTTTGTTTCATAGTCTCAAGGAAAATAATATTTATAAAAAAGACAAAAGCATTTGAGGATTGTGAGTAATTTCCCAGAATTTAAATACAAAATGTACCAGTAGACAAGACTTCTAGTAACTGAGTTTTGCCAGCACAGGATCAACCCCTCTCAACATAAGAAATTCTCTTCTGTCCTTTCTTAAAACCCCCTTTCCTAAGTTGATCTTTCATTATCTCCAAGTTTGACAACATTTCCTAATCACTGGCCCTGGCCTTTTTTTTGTTTTGTTTTGTTTTTTTTTTTGTTTCAGGAAGTCATTCATTTTAGATCCACAGCTAAATAACACTGTCCCTGCCTGTCAATCTTAAAAGGCAAGAAACCCCTTTGGTCAAGCATTGGCCGTGACTCATCCACATGGATGACACAGACAAAGGAACTACAGAATAATGTACAGGACTACAAGATAAACCCTGAGAGGACTTCAATGACCACATAGGAAATATAAAGTTCTTGTGTTGGTATATAAGTCTTGATCTACCTAGGTCTTAACCATCCAGCAGAAAAAAGTATAAAAATGAAGTATACATAGTGAGCCCATAATATTAAGCTGAGCTGTAAATGGATATGGTCGATAATTTCTTTGAATAAGTCACTATGGTTGCAGAATGCTGGACTGTGTTGGATTGTGGTGTCGAGTTCAAGCACCTAAGGTAGTTGAATGTCAATAGAGTGCCCACTTTTGACAGGTGTAGACAAAGGAAGGGTTGTAGAAAGAAAAAATCATGTGTGTGTATAGACAGTACAGTTGGGATAGATAACGCTGTGCTTCTACATAATTCTATGAGAGGCAAGATCTGCACTAATGGTGGTTGGACAGGATATTATGTCGGCTTTTAGTGCTATGGTCATCCACTAGGTAAATAATTATTGAATTTTTTATATAATTCAGGTATAAAAAATAAGATAAGTAAGCAACTACACTCTTAATTCACTGATAAGAGATATCTGCTAAAATAATATCTGTAAATATAATAT